>PVJO010015726.1:0-44181 GCA_004026905.1 Hystrix cristata
CGCAATGTGTGCGTCATCGCCCCCCACTCCCGGAACCTCTAGCTATACAAGCCCCCAGCCCCAACCCCTCTTGCAGAAGATATGGTCGAAGGGTCCGGTGCCAGAGACCGTCTATCTCTGACGTTGCAGCCCCCCTCCAGGTCGCGTTCAAACCCCTTTAAGCGGTGGAGAGAGCTGGAGTTGAGTCACTCCCCCCACCTGCTCAACCCCCTCCCCACCTGGTCTGATCTCGCCCTCCAAACGTCCTTGGGTAGGGGGAGCGAAGGGAGGGAAAGAAGCTGGAGGCGGGTGGGAAGAGGTGGACTGAAAAGGGGCACAGCGGGGGTCCCCCCACATGCACAGCAGAGTCAGCCGGACAGAAAGACAGACACACCTTTTTTTCCAGACACGAACCGGTCGTGAACAGACACGACCCAGGGGCATACACATCCTCTATCTTTCCCCTTTCTCTTCCAACTCGGACCCTTTCCAACGTGACTGCCAAAACCGCAAGATCCACTCATCTGCCGGGGCCCTGAGCCGGCACCCCGCACCGCAGATCCGCGGACAGCGCCCTCCTTCTCAGGTTCACGCCGTCCTTGGGCGTGTCCCTATCGGCTGTGCGGTCTCGGGTTAAGGAGCCTGGCCCCCTCCCCAGATTGCAAATCCTTATCGTCCCCCTCCCCAGTATTGATCTCCAACTGGGTCCAGTCAGGCGCTGGGGGTGCCCCCTGCCTATTCCGCTCTGCAACGCGAGCTCCGCAGCTGCAAGTTCCTTTGTGCCCACCCTCCAGCCTTCTAGCGTCTCTGTAGCCACCTTTTCATTCATTCTTCCATTCATTCATTCATCCTTTTCCCCTCGTCCCTCCTTCATTCATTCATAGCCCCCTGCCCCGCCCGCCTCAGCATTTCATTCATTCATTCATTCATTCATTCATTTCCCGGAGCTCCGCTAGCTCACGCCCCTACAGCCGAGAGCTCCAGTGCGCAGGCGCAGACTGGGAAGGGCGCGCATCCTCCAATCGCTGGGCCTCCTCCCTCCACCCGGCGCCCGCCCGCTTCCCCATGAATGAACATTGACGTCAATGGGGCGGGGCAAGCCCACGTGACCCCGCGAGCTCCCTTTTATAAGGCAGTGGAGGCGCGGGCGCTGTCCAGCGTGCTGGAGCCGGAGCTAGAGAGCCGCCCGGAGCTGTGCCGACCCAGCTGAGCCCAGACCACTGGACGCCACGTCTCGACCGTCGCTCGTGCCCCAGCTACCGTTCGGATCCAAGGCAGACAGGTCCCGATCTTCCCTCGTCCCTATCCGGCTCCGATCCTCCTCTCCACCTCCGGCGTCGTGACACCGGCTGGTAAATACTCTGCTCTGCGTCCCTCAAACCCTTGGCAGCCTTGGGCTTGAGGGAGGATTCTCGCTCCTTCCGGATGGGGGGGTTGAAAACACAGTGGGGAGCCCTTGGTATGGGTCCCTGGTAAATGGGGGAGTCGCAGCTTTTCTCTCGCTGATGAAGTCGCCCACGCACCATCCGGGGAGTCCTGCGGGGAGGGAGCAAAGATTTTTTTTTTTTTTTTTTACTTATCCTTGCTAAGTACGTGGGCGCTGGCAGTGAGATGGCTCAGGGAAGGGGGCTAGGAGGCATCAGGTGAGCGAGGTTTGCGGGGGTTCTTTTCCCATTTACACGATTCCAGAGATCGGCACATCTTCCTCATTGGCTCCTAAACGTCCCTCTTCTGGGTAAGGTTAGGGGATGAGGGAAGCCCCGGGTTTCCTGCTCAAAGATGGGGGAAGGGAATGGAGAATTAGAGAGCAAGGAATTCTTACAGAAATCCCCTTTCTTTGGTTCCTTCTATTTTTCAGTTTGCAGCAGCCCCTTGGTCATGAAATCTCTCCGGTTGCCGGCTTCCGCTCTCCTCTGCTGCCTTCTACTGATCAAGGGGTTAGGAGCAGCGCCCCCGGGGCGCCCTGAGGCACAGCCTCCTCCCCTCAGCTCTGAACAGAAAGAGCCGGTGGTAGCTGGGGATGCAGTGCCCGGGCCAAAGGATGACAGCGCCCCAGAAGTCCGAGCCGCTAGAAATGCTGAGCCGCAGGATGAGGGAGAGCTTTTCCAGGGCGTGGACCCCCGGGCGCTAGCCGCGGTACTGCTGCAGGCGCTCGACCGCCCGGCCTCGCCCCCGGCACCGGGCGGCTCCCCGCAGGGTACAGCGGAAGACGCAGCAGAAGCTCTGCTGACCGAGACCGTGCGCAGCCAAACCCACAGCCTCCCGGCGCCAGAGACCCAGGCGCCCGCCGCTCCGCCTCGCCCCCAGACTCAGAACAGTCCTGAGGCGGGAGACCCCAATGAGGAGCTCGAGGCGCTAGCGTCCCTGCTCCAGGAACTTCGAGATTTCAGTCCGAGCAGTGCCAAGCGCCAGCAAGAGACAGCGGCGGCAGAGACCGAAACCCGCACGCACACGCTGACCCGCGTCAATCTGGAGAGCCCCGGGCCCGAGCGCGTGTGGCGCGCTTCCTGGGGAGAGTTCCAGGCGCGCGTCCCGGAGCGCGCGGCTCTGCAGCCTCCGGCCCCCTCGCAATTTCAAGCGCGTGTGGCCGAGAGCGGGCCCCTTCCCGAAACCCGCCAGTTTGGGGAAGGAGTGTCCTCCCCGAAAACACACCTGGGCGAGGCTCTGGCACCCTTACCCAAGGCGTACCCAGACCTGGGTGCCCCCTTCCCCAAGGCGCGCCGGCCGGAGAGCGCACTGCTGGGCGGCTCCGAGGCGGGAGAGCGCTTACTCCAGCAAGGGCTGGCGCAGGTGGAGGCCGGGCGGCGGCAGGCGGAGGCCACGCGGCAGGCGGCCGCGCAGGAGGAGCGGCTGGCGGACCTTGCCTCGGACCTGCTGCTCCAATATTTGTTGCAGGGCGGGGCCCGGCAGCGCGGCCTGGGGGGTCGGGGGCTGCAGGAGACGCAGGAGGAGCGAGGGAGAGAGCGGGAGGAGGAGGCGGAGCAGGAGAGACGCGGCGGGGAGGAGAGGTTGGGAGACGAGGACGAGGAGGCGGCGGAGGCGGAGGCGGAGGCGGAGGAGGCGGAGAGGGCGCGGCAGAACGCGCTGCTGTTTGCCGAGGAGGAGGAGGAGGACGGGGAAGCCGGAGCCGAGGACAAGCGCTCCCAGGAGGAGACGCCAAACCACCGGCGTAAGGAGGCGGAGGGCGCAGAGGAGGGCGGGGAGGAGGATGATGACGACGAGGAGATGGACCCGCAGACCATTGACAGCCTGATCGAGCTGTCCACCAAACTCCACCTGCCCGCGGACGATGTGGTCAGCATCATCGAGGAGGTGGAGGAGAAACGGAAGCGGAAGAAGAACGCCCCTCCCGAGCCCGTGCCACCCCCCCGTGTCGCCCCCGCTCCCGCCCACGTCCGCTCCCCGCAGCCCCCGCCCCCTGCCCCTGCCCCTGCCCACGATGAGCTGCCGGACTGGAACGAAGTGCTCCCGCCCTGGGATCGGGAGGAGGACGAGGTGTTCGCCTCCGGGCCCTACCACCCTTTTCCCAACTACATTCGGCCGCGGACACTGCAGCCGCCTGCGGCCTCGCGTCGCCGCCACTACCACCACGCCCTGCCGCCTTCGCGCCACTATCCCGACGCGGAAGCCCAGGCGCGGCGCGCGCAGGAGGCAGCAGAGGCGGAGGAGCGCCGGCTGCAGGAGCAAGAGGAGCTGGAGAATTACATCGAGCACGTGCTGCTCCGGCGCCCGTGACCCGCCCCTGCCCCGCCTCCGCGCGCCCCGGCCGCGCGCGTCCCCTCTCCCCCCTCCGTGTCGCTCCTCCCCTTCTCGGTGTTTGCATGCGCCCCGGCCCCGCCCCTCTGCCGCCGCCCGGCCCCGCCCCCGCCGCCTGGTCCCAGGGCTGAGCCGGGATCTGCTAGATCTCTTCTCGGATCGGAAACCTTAACTCTCAGAACTCACGGGCGACCCGAGGCCAGCCACGGCTGGTGGGTGGTTTGTGCGAGTTCCCTTTCCCCACGGGGCTCCGTCCCCATCTAGTCTGCCTGGGAACGTCCCCGTCCGAAACTGGAAAAAGCAGTTCCAATTAATTGTGTAAAAAAAGTGTGTCTGTCTCCCGCCCTGCCCTCGGGCCTCCCCGCCCTCTCCAAATCGCTGTGAATTTACCCCTTCTTTCCTTTCTCTATTGTAAATATCCCTCACGGAGGAAATAGTTTTGCTAAGAAATAAAAGTGACTATTTTATTAGGACTTTGTTCTCCATTATTCACCCGTCCCCTTGGGCCTGTGTGGTCCTTCCCAAGGGGCGGTGAGGGAAGCGCCAGCCAAGATGCCCGTCACCTCTTGCTCCTTAACTCCTTACCAAAGCCAGAGCGAGTAGCGAGTGACGGAACGGTGAAACCATGTTTGGGGGGTTTCACCTGTTAAGGACCCCTATATTCCACCTCCAGCGGGGTGGCAGGGTGGGAGAGCATTAGTCTCCCTCTCCAGGACTCGGCAGACGAGAGTGGAATGTAACAGGAGTCCGCCGAGCTTCTGGTTCAAAAGAAGAAAGGCACCCCAATAGTTGCTCTGGGTACTTGGGCAGCTCTTTTCCAGGTCCTGGTACCCGAGCTCCTGGGACCCCCTCACCTACCTTCTCCCTCACCAGCTCCTGAACTCTCTAGTCCTAAGTAGTTTACTAGAAATCGGGGAGCAGGGTTTGGCAGCCATCTGTTTTCAGCCATCACTCAACCTTTTTCTAAGCATAGATACTCTTGAATTCCTTATCTTATCCCCAAATAAAACAAAACTTGGCAAATGAAACCTTCCACAAAGAAATGTTAGAGCAATGGACCCATGTCCCCAGGAGTTGTCCTCGCAAGGAGAGCCATCGAGATGTAAGTGCATGTGAGGTAAGAGTGCTAGATAAGCAAAGGGCACCCAGTGGAATTTCAATACACAAGGCATGTGTTTGTTAGAATGTGTTTCCCAGCGCTGCAGGGGACACACTTCTAAAAACTCCTTTGCTGTCTGACATTCCAGTTTAACTGGGTGTCTATTTTTTTCCTTCCTCTGTTCGGCAACCCCAGTTCCAGGAAGAGATGAATGGGCAGAGAGCCCTCGGCCTCCCTGTGGATCCCAGCAGCCCTACCTTCCTTCACAGAGCCCAAGATGAGCCAAGTCCAAGAAACACTTTTTCCTTTTATTTCAGAAGAAAGGAAATAAAGGCAGACACTTGAGCCACTCTGCCCTCTTAGCTCCTGCCTCATCCAGAATGTGGGGTGAAGGAGGGACAGGGCCAGTGTCCCAGAAAGCCCGCCCTTCCCCCAACCCTTCTTTCCCTCAAAGTGGCAAGGTTAGAAAAAAATTAACTATGTTGTTTCTGCCCTGGCACTGGACAGAGGCCACACTGCAGCCAAGGAGGAAGTGGGGATGGCTGAGGGAAAAGGCCCCCCTCCCAGGCAGAGAAGCTGCCCTGGCTGGCTAGGGGGAGGGATGGAGGTAGGTTTTGGGGCAGTGGGGAGAAAAGAACCCTGAAAACCTTTTCCCTTTAACCTGGCATATTTATATATTTACAGTGGTAAGGGAGGGAGGACAGCTGGGGTCACACTGGTTCTTCAAAGGCAGGGAATGAAAGCCAAATAGCACCCCCACCTCGGTCACATCTTCCTGCCTCCTGGCTCCTCAAGCCTTTGGTGGGAAAGATGGGGTGCAGGGAGGGAATGCTTGCAGGGCCACAGCCCGCAGCTCCTTCCAAAGGGGAGGCGGCCAAGGAGGGGGATCCAGGTCAGGTCCCACAGAGGGATGCAGGAGAAGCAGCCACCATGCCCTGCCTGTCCCCCAGCTTCACAGGGCCCGGCCGGCGGGGGCTATGCCAGGCCCATCTCCTCCAGCACGCTGCGCGGCGACTCATCCTCCTGAGGCAGAGACAGGCAGGGGTGACGCAGAGACACCAGGAGAGGCAGGCAGGGTGGGCAGGACAATGGCAGGCAGTCACGAGGAAGCATGGAGCAGAGACACGGGGTGGGGAGAGAAACCATGAGCCTAAGGCTGAGCAGCTGTGGGTCCTTCCAGGGGGTTCACAGCCTCGGGTAACCACCCCAGCACCCAGGGTGGCAGGGAGGGCCCAGGTTGAGCCCATCACCACTTCCAGAGAACCCGAAGCGAGGACCTGGGGGCACAGGGGGCTCAGCCCAGGGACTGGAGGGTAAAGGCAGTGAAGCTGCTTTTGGGGGGCTGGGGGTGCAGATGGTTGGGTCCTGATTTCCAGGTAGGCAGGAGGCAGTAAGAGGTTGGCACCAGGTCCCCGAGGGAAAAGTGAACCAGACTGCAGAGAGATGAGTCATTAGGGTCTGAGCAAGGCACTAGTAACCAGGGTGGGGGTGTGAGCCAGGGCACGTGAGTGTGTGAGTGTGTATATGTGTGTGTGTGTGTGACAGAGAGACAGAGAGACAGAGAGAGGGGCCAGTGGACTATGAGAGTGCAAATTCAGGTCTGCCCTTCCTTCTCCTGCAGGGACAGCCCCCTCCCCCTACCCTCCCCTCTCTCCCCCTCCTCAGAGCCAGCTCAGGCTGGCTTGCTCATCACTGTCACTGCAGATTCCGGTGACTCATCTCCCTGCACCAAGGCTCACGGTGGCACAGAAGAGGGGGCAGGCAGGAATGGGGTGAGGGTGGGGCACTGGCTCACAGGGAGAACCAGTGCCAGGTGTCCTCCAGCCTGGCCCCCAACGCCCACGGCCTTCTGCTCCCGAGAGGCAGAGGCCTTTGAGTGTGTGTTGTAAAAAGCGGCGAAGAAGTCAGGGAAGAAAGACTGATCTACCAAGTGCCCCTTCTCCAATTCTCTCAACAACACTTGAGACCAAGAGAAGCGCTAAGGAACCCAGGAAGATTTGGCAGGGACAAGACTGCTTGGGTTTCGGGAGGAGGACAGAGCTTGGAATGAGGGGATGATTACCACAGGTGGGCGATGGGCCCTGTATCTCCCATTGCATGGGGTCAGGGCTTGAGGGGAAGCTGGACAGCCAGACCTGGTGGGGGACTAATGCCACAGGGAGGGGGACTCCCTGGTGGCAGGCAGGGTGCCCAGGAAAGGGAGTGCTCTGTGACACTCTTCCTCCTCCTCCACACTGTCTCCGGCTCATACCTCCTGCAACAGGTCAGCCTGCTCGATAGCCTTCAGCACGCTCTTCTTAGAGGTGTCCTGGACATCTCCTCCCATCAAAAATTCATCCAGGATGAAGTAGGCCTTCTCGAAGTTGAAGATGATGTCCAACTCACACACCTGCGAGGAGAAGGCAGCGTTTAGTGTTGGGATGCACCCCAGCCCCTCACTTTTCCCACAACCCCTCCTCCCACTCTGGTTTCCTACCGAGTCTTGTGAGTCTTGTGTACTCTGGATCCTCAAAAGCCGACTTGGGCTGGCTTTTTCTTACCTTCTTCTTGCCTTTTGCTCCCTGAGCGTGTAATATTAGTTACCTTCATCAACCCTTGTCTGTGGTTTCTGTTATCTTCCCCCTAAAATCTGTGACCGGGTTCCCACCAGGGCTGGGTTGGGCTCCCTCCCTAGGCCCTGGGGCAGGGAAACATATCTGCAGCTGGGGTAGAAAGCTCAAGTCCCAAGCAAGGCTCTGCCGATACCCAGCTAGCAGCACACATCACAGAATGTCTCTGAACCTGTTTTCTCATCTGAAAATGGACACGCCAACACCTGTTTACAGGATGGAATAAGGAGCAAACAAGGGAACCCAAAAGGGCTTTGGGTAAATTGTTAAGCAGGATCCAAATTGTGAGTCGTCAGAATTCCCCATCTAAGATCTGAGCTGTCTGCCCAAGCCCAGGCCCCAGGCCATAACCCAGACAAATTAACTCAGAACCTCTGGGGTTGGGGCTTCAGTATTATTATTTTCTTTTCTTTTCTTTTCTTTTTTTTTCTTTGAGACAGGGTCTTACTATGTAGTCTAGGCTGGCCTTTAACTTGCAGGTTTCCTGTAGCCCAGGATGGGCTTGAACTTGTGATCCTCCTGCCTCATCCTCCCAGAGTGCTGGGATTCCAGGTGTGTGCCACCCACCATGCCCCACTTTCCAGGCATTACTCTTTTAAAAACCTCTCCCCAAGAGCGCAGCAAAAAGCCAAGGGCAGAAACCACTGACCAACCCTGAATCTGGTCTCCATCCTCATTTGAGGTGTCTGAGCCAAGCTCTATTGGAGATTAAGTGCCAGACTCTGCCCTGTTTCTCCCTCCCCAGGGCTGATTAAAGGACATGGCTAATAGGATTAGAGTTTAAAAAGGGAGATTAATTACTGTTCTCACTGCTCCAACTTTGCCCCTCCCTAAGACTTCCAGGGCAGAAACTGGATGGGATTTAAAGTTTAGCAGAAAAAGGAGATTGCTGTGTACAGGGTGAGTGGGGAGACTTACGCTGCCGAAGTATTTGTCCAGGAGCTCCACGTATCGGTGGATCAGCTCCAGTGTGATGAGCTCATTGTCTTGCCCCTCGATGGCGCAGCAGAAGTACAGGCTGGCATATCTGAGGAGGGGTGCAGGAGACACAGCTGAGAGCTGATCCCAAGGACTCAGGCATCCTGGACTCAAAGCTCCCCCAGTCCCAGGGCTGTAACCTGACTGGGCATCACGAGGGAGGCCCCAGGATATGCAAAGAGTAACACACTCTGCTCTTAGTGCTTCCTCAGAAACAAGCAGAGACCATGTGCCTTCCCAATTGCCCTCTGATCTGTTCAGTTTGACTCAGCGAAAACCTAGCCAAACAATTCACCTGTTCGGAGGAGAAGGAACCGGAAAGGGGGTGTGTGGGCATGGGTGCGTGCTGGGAAAAGTGGGGCAGGGGCTCTGATTGGTGAATGCATCTGCAAGGGACATGGGTAGAGGGCAAGACAGAGCCTAAGAGCCTATAGGGACAGAGGCATGTGCATGAGGCAAGTGCCAGGTTGCGCAAAACCAAGTAGGGAACAAGAATTTCTGCCAGGGGAGTTTGGGAAGTAAAGAAAGGTGGCATTCATCACTGTCCTGCACACGTGCTTAGCTCTTAGCTCTCCCTGACCTAGGAGACACTTATTTTTTCAGCTCTTTTAACCCACTGCCCAATTTCAGCCCAACAGGACCCAGGCAGGTCTGCAAGTAGGTGGGAAGTCACCTCTTATAGACAACTTTGAGGTCCCTCCACTCTAGGAAACTGCACATCTTGGGCTTGCGAGCCAGAACGACCTGCATAAGCTCCCGAACCATCTTCTTTCGCTCCTTGTCTGATGTGGCCAGGTACCATTTTTGCAGCCGCAGCTTTCCCTGCCGGCTGAACAGCAGCATGAATCGCATCTGGAGGGGAAGGAGGACCAGAGCTGAGGGTCACAGATTTGGTTCTTTCTTCCATATCACATAGCCCTGAACTCAGCATTGGCCTTCTCTACTCACAGCTCCTACTTTTCTTCAAAAAACTCCAACCCCTTGCTATCAACTCTGGGTGCTCCCACCAGCAGGTACTTTTACTTCAGAGAAGCTAGAGTTTCTCTGTCATTTGGGTTGAAATCCTGGATTTACTAGTTAGGTCTGGCTTTGGGCAAACTACACCTCTGGGCCTGTTCTTTATCTGTAAGTGGAGATGATAAAAGCACCTTCCTTATGGGGTTGTCAAAGGGATCAAATGAGGCCATACTGTATCTGCATGGATGCCTGGAATACAGTAGCTTCTATAGTATGTTTGGTATTATTATCCTTCCCTGACCTCTTTCCTGCTTTCAGACGAGATCGGGCGCGTTCAGGGTGGTATGGCTGTAGACCTAACTGCTTTCAAAAGGAAGTAAAAACACCTGGCACAGCGACAAGCAGCACACAGCTGATGTCAGAGATGCTTGTTCTCTTCTATGTTCTTTCTATCCACCTCCACACTGGGACTGGGCATTTCGTGTTAGGTTACCATCCTGGCCACGAGCCCTTGCTGAGGTACCGGACACACCACCTCCAGTGCCTACCCTTTGCCCTGGGGTATCTTTCTCTGTAGATGTTCACAGATCCAACACCACACTTGGTATTGGGGTGCTCAAATTCTGCCCCTCACTTGCTTCAGCCATCTGGGCATTTGGTCCCTATAGCTTCTCTTAACTTTTCTTCCCTGTAGGGTGCTTCCTGCTAAGACACCAGGTGACCAATCTCCCCTTCAGGTCCTCCCTTAGGACATGGCCCTCAGGGGAGCTTGCCTCGGGAATGTCTGTGGAACAAGAAGCAAGCTGGGTGGAGTGAGATGGGGTGCAGAGCTCTTACTAATCCGTGCACCTCAGCTTTCCAGGTCCAGAGGAGCCTGGTGCCACATCCTGGACCCATCTCCTCCCAACAGCTCTCCTTTCTGTGGACATTACCAGGGCTGGAATCCCCGGGTGTCTGCAACAGTACCAGATTAGCAGGTTAAAAATGAGAATTCAGGAGAACTGGTTTTTTTGGTGGTGGGAAATGAGGAGCGCCAAGAGAAGGGAGCAGAGTGCGGCTAAGGTAAGGGGGTGGGGAGCTTGCAGGAAGGCGGAAGGCCTGGGTTCCGGAAAGAATGAGATGAGAGGCGGATACCAAAGAGCACGCGAGCCGGGGATCCCAAAGCCTGGGACCTCGCGAGCAAACCCTCAAGCCCTCTCCGCCTCCCCACCTGAGCCCAGAATCTGGGCGAGCGTGGCCGGGAACCGAGGCAGGACGTTCGCTCCCAAACCCGGAAACTGTGCTCTCCTACGCCCCGACCCCCACGGCCCCGCTGCTCTGGGCCGCGCAAGGACAGGGCTGGGGGCCCGCGACCCCACGCCCCTCTCCGTGGGCGGCTGCTCTGCGGCAGGGGTCGGGGTCCCCTGGGCCGAGACCCGGGCGCCTCTCCCGACTCGGGAGGGCCCTGCCGCCCTCTGGTCGGTGCCCTCTCGCCCCACAAACGCGCCCCTTCCCCGCCCCCCCCCCCCGAGTGCCATTTCAGCGCTTGCTCTGAGGCAGGCTCGCCCACCCGCTCAGGGGAGAGGGGCCTCGGAGGACCAGAGGGAAGAAGGAGCGGCTCCCACCGAGGGCGGCCCCCAAGAACCCCCGCAGGTGCAACCCACGCCCCTCAGTTCCCCCTCCCCTCCCTCCTCCGACTGCCTACCATCCTGCAGCCTCCGGCTCGGCGCGTCCCTCTTCGGCCACCGTAGGTGCCAGCTCCACTCCCTTTCTTATCCTTTTTCTTCCCTCCCTCCCGGTTGAAGCCCCGCCCCGTCCCGCCCCGGCTGGGAGATCCAACGCGCTGCGCGCTGCGCAGGCGCCAAGGCAGCGGGGTGCGCGGGCTGGGCTGGAGGCAGAGAAGCGGAAGCCATGGCAACCAGGTCCTTGACTTCAGCTTTGAGAAGCTCGGTCGTCATGGTAACAAGGCTGTCTTGTGGGTTGGTTGGAGGATGGGGGAAGAGCACAATGAGGTCCTCGAGCTTTGGAGCCTTGGGGGAAAAAGGCGGGAAAAGGGGTGAGAGGTGAATGGGACGACTGAAGGGAAGTTTGTGAGGAAGCGGGAAGACTAACGGAGGGGAAGTAGGTGGGTGAGAGAGAGCACGGTAAGAATTAGATGTAGGAGAAAAGGAATTGTGGAAAACAGACAAAGGGGTGAGATGGGGCAACATGAAAAACGTATAGAGTTTAAGTAGTTATTGAGAATCTACTAGACCCAATATTCTTAAAATAAGAGAAAAATGTGCAGAAAAAAGGGATGAGAAATAAGGAGGGGTTGATATAAAGGGATATAAAGAAAGAGGGAGAATCGTGAATTAAAGTGAAAGAGGAAGAAATAGAATTTTGAAAGGTTAGCGAGGGTCAAAACTGAAAAGGGACAGATGGAAATTAGACCTAAGGGCGAAGATGATGAGCATGTAGATAGTAATATGAGCTCTTAGGTGAGCATGTGCTTGCAAGCATGTGTGTCTATTTAGTAAAGTGAAGGGGCATAGATTTAAGAGAAAAATTTTATATTTTGTTGTACCAAAAAAACCATAGTCTTTATCCTCAGGATTCCTGAAACCCCACACGGTACCAAACTCTGTACATACTATATTTTTTCCCATGCATACACCCACGTCTATGATAAAGTTGAATTTATAACTTAGGTATAGTAAGACATTAGCAACAATAACTAACTATAAATCAGAATAATTATAACAATATGCTGTATCTATGCATGGTGGCACACACTTGGAATCTCAGCACTCAGAAGGCTGAGGCAGGAAGATCGCTGTGAGTTCAAGGCCAGCCTGGGCTACATAGTCAGTTCAAGGCCAGTCTGAACTACAAATGGGCCCCTGTCAGGAAAAAAATTACATACATATCACACACATATTACATACATTATCACATATACATAAGAGTGTGTGTGTTTTACAAGTTACTTGAACACAAGCATTTCAGTACTGCCACAATCAGTCAACCTAATAGACACAGCTACTAAGTGACTAATGGGTGGGTAGTGTGTGCTGTGTGATACGCTGGAAAAAGTGGGATGGTTTGAGACTGATGAAGATTACATCAAAAAGGGGCTGGGGATTTAGCTCAAGTGGTAGAGTGCTTGCCTACCAAGCACAAGACCCTGAGTTCGATCTCCAGCACCCCCCCAAAAAAGATTATGCCAAAATGCTATGCAATTTAAAATTTATGGATTATTTCTGGAATTTTTTCATTTACTCTTTTCAGCCTGCAATTGACTGTAGGGAACTGAAACCACAAAGAAAAACTAGGTAAAAGGGGACTGCTATGTCTATTTCTAGATAATTATTAGCAACAAATGATGTTATGTTTGAGTAGCACTTGAAGCAATTGTTGGTAAAGTCTTATTGTCTTTTTTTTTTTTTTTAGTGGTACTAGGGATTGAACCCAGGGCTTTTTTTTTTTTTTTTTACAATTTTTAAAATTTTGAGACAGGGTCTCACAAAGTCACTAAATTTACTGTCCTGCTTTAGCCTCCTGAGTGCTGGGATTATAGGCAGGCACCACCACACCTTGCTTTTTCTTGTTCTTTGATATGGAGATAATTTGTGCTGGCAGCAGAAGGTGAGCCCCATTCCTCAGGGATGGAATCTTGTCTCTAACCCTTATTAAACCTCAGCTGAGTCACTGAACCCTCCTCCATGTAGTTCTCATTTAAAAAGTGAAAACAACTGTACTATCTTGCAACGTGGTTCTGATTAGAAGTAATGTACAGAAACTCTCTGGCACACTGTAAATGCTTGATAATGCTAGCTTTTGTTTTCCTTTCTCAACTCATTTCATTTTTCTTCCTTTCCTCTTCTTTCCCCTTCTCAGTCTGTACCTATGCTTGCTAATGGCAAAGTCTAAGGTGTATGGTGGTATATACCAAGGGACTATCTTTGCAGTGGCATAGTTGGCTGAATTATTTTGGTATTATTCATTAGGTGAAGAATAAGATCAGTAAAGCAAGTCCACCCTCCCAAAAAAAGTAAAACAAGTCCCTTGAGTTAGAAGGGGCAAACCATTATGGTGTGAAAAGAAGGAATATTGCCGGGCATGGTCTTGTATACCTGTAATCCCAAAACTCAGGAGGCTGAGGCAGAAACATTGCTGTGAGTTCAAGGGCAGCCTAAAGTACACTGCAAGCCCCTGTCTCAAAAAAATAAAAAGAAAACAGCAATTTAAAAAAGGGGGGGCTGGGGATTTAGCTCAGTGGTTAAAGTGCTTGCCTTGCAAGCACAAGGGCCCGAGTTCGATCCCCAGCACCATAAAAAAAAAAAAAAAAGGAGGAATAGGGATTGGGGATTTAGCTCAAGTGGTAAAGTGCTCACCTAGTAAGTAGGAAGCCCTGAGTTTGATCCCCAGCACCCCTCCCCCCAAAAAGAAGGCATACAATCCTAACACTCAGAGAGCCTGAGGCAGGTGGGGATGTGGTTCAGTGTGAAGGCCCTGGGGTCAATCCTCAATACAAAAAAAAAAAAAAAGAAGGGCAAAAGGCAAAATAAATTTTAAGAAATGTGTCCTTGAGAGTGAGGAGAAGGCTGTGTATAAGAAAGTAATGAGCAATGAGGTAGAGATAGAGCGAGCTAGGCAGCAGCTTGCCAAAGTCTGGAAGCTGTGGAGATGTCAACTCCTACACTCCTTGGAAAGCCAGTGCTTTCTAGAATTCCTCTTCTCAGTGTGGTGTGTCTAACTGCAGAAAGGATAACATGCGTGAGGAAATTGTTAGAAGTACGGATTTTGCTCATGTGGAATAGCAGAATTCCCATGGCCAGGACAGCTTAGAAGCCCGCAGACTGGATTGCTTCATTGCTGGTGGAGAATGTAGAGTGTCTGTGTGTCTGTGGATCTGATAACATGCACGTAGAGACAAGCTCAGATAGCATGTGGTGGGCACTGGGAGTGGGGATGGTTGTCCGAGCTGATGGATTGCTTGGTGAAAAGAGCGCTAAGAACATTAATTGTAGAGCAATATGTAGAAGCCAGGCATGGTGGCGCATGCTTGTGATCCCAGCACTTGGGAAGCTGAGGCAGGAGGATTCCTGCAAGTCTGAAACCAGCCTGGGCTTCATAGACCCTCTCTCAAAAAAAAAAAAGTTATATGTGGGAAAATTTGAAAGGACAAGTGGAAGGCTGGAAGATCATCGAAGAGGCAGTTTTGGGAGTCCAGGCACCAGGATGAAATGGAGAGGGGCAACTCAGAAAGATATGTGCGATAAGCCAATCTGCTGAGGTTGATAATTTGTCCAAGTAGGAAGAAGGGAGACCCAAGCAGGAACTGGGGGACGATTCCTTTTGTATAAATGCAAACGGTGGAAGAGGTGGGATTCTCCCTCCAAGCTAGGTATGGCCTCATGTCCTCTCCTCCCAGGCCCGCTGCCACCTCCCCTTGCCTTCCCTGAGGCTCCTGGGAGGTGCTCGCGCAGGGCCCCGATGGCTTCTGAAGCCCACATCTTCTGAGTCTGTGACCCACACTTCTGCTCTTTCATTAAGCGGCCATCTGAGTCCACTTATGCTGCTTTAACCACATACCTCAGCCCGGGGAGTTCGTGTACAACGGAAATTTATTTCTCAAATCCCAGAGGCTGGGAAGTTCTAGATCAAGGCACTCACAGGTTTGGTTTATGAAGGCTGCTCTCGGCTTCCAAGATGGTATTTTAGCCAGGCATGGTGGTGCATGCCTGTAATTCCAGCACTTGGGAGGTCGAGGCAGGAAGGTCACCATGAGTTCGAGGCCATCCTGGGATACATAGTGAGTTCAAGGACAGCCTGAACTATATAGTGAGACCCCTGCCTCAAAAACAAACAAAAACACCCAGGATGGCATCTCATTGCTATGTATTCCAGAGGGAATGGATACTGTGTCCTTATTTGGTAGAAGAGACCAAGGTTGGGAGGGAGACTGCCCGCATCCAGCCCTTTCCTATTCATTGGGACCTCTTAATCGCTCCCCAAGGCCACACCTCTTAATACTATTGCATGGGGGATTATATTTCTACATGAATTTTTTTTTTTTTTGAGACAGGATCTCGCTGTGTAGTCCAGGCTGGCCTTGGACTCACTGTGTAGTCCAGGCTGGCCTCAAACTTGTGGTATCCTCCTGTCTCAGTCTCCTGAATGCTGGGATTACAGGCGTGTGGCACCATGCAAGGCTCAACATGAATTTTAGGGGGTACACCATTTTCAAACCATTGCAGTATTCATAATTCCCTGATGATGTCATTTGCAGGTTTTTTTTTAAAAAACTATTTTTACTGAGAAATCATGAAATCATAAGAGACCTTATCAAATATTGCTTCTTGCACCCTGAACATTTGAATATTCCCTGTGGTGAAGGCTTGGCATTCTTTTTCACATCCCAGACTCTCAACGCCCTTCTTTTTTTTTCTGAGACAGGGTCTCGTTATGTAGTTCACGCTGACTTTGAACTCACTGCATAGCCCAGGCTGGCCTCAAACTTGCAGCAATCCTCCTGCCTCAACCTCCCAAATGCTAGGATTACAGGCCTGCACCACCACGCCTGACTCAACCCCCTTATTAGAGCTTGGGGACTCCCCATCTCGAGGCTAGGGGAACACCACAGGCCGCCTTCCCAGTGCGGCATTTGACATCTCCAGGGACTCACTTTGCAGCACCGTGGTGGGCATGCCATTGGTCTCTGGCTGTCTGTGGCCCTGCGTGGACGTCCGTAGGGGAGGAGACGAGCAGGTGGGGTGTAGGCAAGGCCCTGGCAGAAGGCAGAGGGCGAAGTGCCCAGTGTGGAAGGCATGGATGACAGTATCCTGTGTCCAACAGGGGGCCAGGTGGAGGCACAACTAGATGCTGTTCCTGGTGTGAGACTTGGTTCTGTGACCAGCCTGGCAGTTCCAAACTCCCCAATTTCCTTCTGGGCTCCAGTTAGCCCAGCTGGTTTCTGTTGCCTGGTAAACTCCTCATTGTGCTGTATCATCCCTTGTGAGTCAGCCACTTCTCTTCAGCTGGGTTGCAAGCTCTGTGGGCAATGGCGTCATGTACATCTTTGCTTTCTTCCCATCACCCAGCACAGCGTTTGTTGATCAGCCTCAATTCTGAGCTGTATGGATGATTATTGTTATGGTCTGAGTGTCCCCTTCCCACTGCCAAAGCTCCTACGTTGGAACTTTTTTTGTTTTGTTTTTGGAGACAGTAGGTAAACAGGGTGAATGCCTTTCTCACTCTTGTGGGGCTGGATTAGATATGCAGAGAGTGAGTGAGCTGTTATACATCAAGTCCACCCTTCCAGTTTTCTCTCTTGAACACATGCCTGTTTCTGCTTTCCTCCATAAGCTGAAGCAGCACAAGGCCCTTCAGAAGCCAGGCAGATGCTAGTGCCATATTCCTGAACTTCCCAGTCCCCAGCACCATGAACCCAAATTCTCTACTGCTACCTACTTCTGAGGTCCTGGGTATTGAACTCAAGGCTTTCGCCATGAGCTACATCCCCAGCCCTTTGTCATTTATTTATTAAAAAAAAAAAGACAGGATTTTGCTAAGCTGCCAAATTCCCAGGCTGTGTTGGAACTTGTGATCCTCCTGCCTCAGTCTCCCAGAATGCTGAACCTCTATTCTTTATAAATTACCCAAGTCTAGTTGTTCTGTCATAGTAACAGGCAACAGACTACAACTGTTATCGAATCTAGATATTTAAGTCTTAAATTCTTACCCAAAATATACTAAATTCTAATTTTGTGTTTGATATTACATATTTCATATCTGGTACTCCTGCTAGATGACAAACTGTCTTCTTTTGCTGTGTGCCCTCTACTTAGCACAGGGCCTGACTTACAGAAGGCACCTGATGTTTGTTGACTAACTCTATATTGCATCCTGTCCTTGAAAATTCCCTCATCATCACCGTCTTCACTTGCCAGAAGCAACTTACCACCTCCTTCTGCCTGCTGGGGAGCCGAACTTTTTTTTTTTTTTTTTTTTTTTGGTTTCCTGTTGGTAAGTCGCTGCCTGTCTCTAGGCTTGCAGATTGTAAACCTGGGACATGAGGGGTCCATGCATGGAAGCATGGCATATTCGAGGGACATGTCTAAGTCTTAGGTGATAAGACAGAGAGGGGAATGTAGTCACAAGAGTCAGGGGATACTGGGTTATCAGAGAAGGGTGGGAGAATGGAAACCAAGCCAGAAATTGAGAACTGGTCCTCATGTGTGTCCTTTGAACCTACCTTCTGCCATACCTTTTCTTTGTGATTTTGTTCATGCCCCTTTTCTCTCTCAATCTCTCTCTCTCTCTCTTTCATTTTGGTAAAAAGGAAAAAAGGATTTCATGCTGTTTTCTGGACCTTTACAGACCCAACTCCATCTTATTTATCTTTTAAGGTTTCATTTAAACAGCCACCTCTCTGGTGAAGCTTTCCATTCTACTCGATAGTGTAGCCGTCATTTTTAGAAAGTTCCAGTCATTCTTGCAGTGGCACGCATGGCTTTTCAGCTGACATCAGAACTTCCTCTTTTTCTTTTATTTTTCCTCTCTCTCTCCCTCTTTCTTTCTTTCATCGAGACAGCATCCACGAAGTCACTAAGTTGCCCAGGCTGGGCTCAAACTCACAATCTTCCCGTCTCAGCCTCCCAGCATGCTGGGATCGCAGGTGTGTGCCACATCTGATTCAGAACTTTTTCTTTAGGTCCCAATATTAATAGGGTGGCTGTTCTCTTTAGGCACTTGATATTAAGAAGCATCACTTGTGCTTTTTAAAAAAATGCTTCACACTATCCAATATAAAATTAGGCTTTAAATAAATTCTTGTTAAACTGAACGGAGTTCAAACTTGGGAAGATTTTCGTTGAAGCGACCGCTGCTGGGCGGCAGAGAGGAACCTTCTATTAGAGTCAGAGCGACATCTGGTGGCCGGGGGATAAAACTCTATGCCGGAAGCTGGTGTTCGGGCTGCCGAGCTGGCTGGAGTGTGTTCACGCAAAAGGTGCTATTGGCCAGCTGTGTCTGAGCCCTTCTCGGTATTCTGGGAGATTTGTTCCTGTTGCTCCTGGTCCCAGATGCCACGAGAGGCTGCACAGGGTGGTGGCAAGAAATACTGCCTGGGCTTGTTAAACAGTAAATACTGGGGAGCTAGGTGGGTTAGGGTGGGTAGCACTCACACCCTTAATCCTGCTCAGAACTATGCCAGACCTATCAGTGGACTGATTTACTGTCATACACCCCCAGTCCCAGCCACCTCTGGAGAAGCCCCATTTGATCAGATGAGGTTTGGGGGGGACATCTGGTACTCTACACGATCAGAGAAACTTCTCTAGTCACCAACTGTAGAAATGATCCCTGAAAGTATAGCCTTTGGGGGGACATCTGGATAGAAACCATAACAAATAATAACAGCCCAAGCTATTCAACCTTCTGTGTCTTGGGTTTCTTCCTCTCTATGTAAATGTTTACCAGTGTGTCATTACAATGAAACTTACCGGAGGAACCACTTCTTAAGAAATGTATGATATCATCTTGACAAATAGTATGTTTTTAAAAATATTTTTGTTAGTACACATTTAAAAAAATTTTATTGTTCTCAGTACCTGCTTGCAGGACATAATGATTACATTCATTGTGGGGAGTTGGTACATGTGCAGAACATCTTAATTCTTTTCATTTCCCTCCTCCCCAATTTAATTTCCATAGAATATTGTTACCATTGCCGGATGTTTACCATTTACAACATTCATACGTATTGCCCACCAGTGGACAGATAAATAATTCTACTGTGTGAGCTTTACAGAAAATCTGTACTATGAGTGTGCTGGTATATGACTGTCATCTCACCCCTCTGGGAGGCTGAGGCAGGAGGATCCTAAATTTGAACCCCAGCCTGAGCAACTTAGTGACTTAGGGAGACCCTGTCTCACATTAATAAAAAAAGGACTGGGGATGTAACTCAGTGTGAAGGCCCTGGGTTCAGTCCCTAATACCAAAGAAAAACATCTGTAGGCTGATATTGTTAGTTTTTTTCCTTAAAAGAAATAGAAAATGGAAAAAAGAACAAATTTTTTTTTTTTTTGAGAAGGGAAGAAAAACTTTGAATGCCAAGGAAGGAGGCCAAGGCAAAGTCAGACAGGGCAGGCAGGCCTGGCGCTGAGAGGCCACGTCGCTATCTTTGTCCTCACGATGTCTCAGAAGCCGAGAGTGCCGCTAAGTGGGGCAGCTCCTGGCACAGGCTTCCTCGGCAGCGAGGGCCCTTTTGAAGACTCTTCTCCTCTTGTGCCTTCTCAGCAGGTGTGGGCCGCTTTTGAACTGTATACCTCAGAATTAGGGCTCACTTGTCCTGCTTTTTTGAAGAGACTTCTTTAGGTTACTAAGAAAATCTATTAACAAATGGGTCACTCCTTCAGCTCCTGCCCCACGGCCCGTCTCCAGGGCTAAGGAGGTCAAAGACATGCCCGAGTCACAGTCCCTGAGTCCGTGGACTGGGGACTTCGTGACCCAGATGCCCACCGTGGGCCCGAAGGGGCACTGCACAGGAAGAGGAAGAGGAAAGTTCTGGTGCCGTGTGGTGCCATCTCTGACCCTGACGGGCCACATGCAGCACTTCCCTGGGCAGGCTAAGCTGGCCTGAAGCAGGCTTGGTGGCCTCTGTGGCCCTTGACTCTCTAGTTCCACCACCATGACTTGGCCTCACAGAGCAGAGAGAGAATATGAACACTCTCCACGTTAAAAGATGGCATCTTTCTCCAAGGCTGGGAGTAGCGTTAGGGAGGCGCCCTTTCGTTTCAGACCCGTCCCCAGGGTTCCTTGGCCTCCCGAGGAGAGGAGACCCTTCCTGCCAAGCTTGCTGGGCCTCGGGGTCTTCTCCTAATACATCAGTCTCCAGGGAGAAGAGGAAGCTTCAAATCAAAAGAGAGGAATCCATAAGGGGGGCACCCGACAATGGAGTCTGTTTGAACACCTGAGCACATCACACTGGAGGCTATTGACTTTCTACTTTTATCTTTCTAAACTGTTTGAATTTCTTACTATGAGCATATTTTTAAATATATATATATTTAGAGTCACTAAATCTGTACCCTAATCACTGAAGCAGCCCTACTAAGTAGCTATCTGGCATCCTTGTGTCACATCCTGTGACAGAGAACTCACTACCTCTTAACCACCAGACCGTGTGCTCCGAGCCAGAGCCCAGGTCTGTAGTTCCTATTCAGAAATGAGCTACGTATGCAGAAGGCTGAGTCTTTCATGGCTATCTTTAGGGTTCTGGAGCTGGATGGCACAAAACTTTGATAGTGGTATTGTTTTCAGTTTAAAAATTAGTTTTGAAAAAAATTTAGTTTGGAATATGTGAATAGAAACTAATTGGGAGAGCCAGGTGTGGTGGCGCATATCTGTAATCCCAGCACTCAGGAGGCTGAGGCAGGAGGATTACCGTGAGTTGAAGGCCAGCCTGGGGTACATAGTAAGTTCAAGGTCAGCCTGAACTACATAACAAGGCCCCGTCTCCAAAAAAAATAAAGAGAGAGAGAAAGAAAGAAAGAAAGAAAGGAAGGAAGAAAGAAAGAAAGAAAGAAAGAAAGAAAGAAAGAAAGAAAGAAAAGAAACTAACTGGGAGAACTATGTCCTCTGTCAAGAGCCCTCAGTGCACTGGAAAGGATGAGGAGCACGGCTCAGTGGTATGTGCAAGGCCCTGGCTTCCGTCCCCAGCATGGGAAAATAAAACAGAAACTGGAAGACAACAATAAAAGTTTTTCAGGAAGCCTTTTAAGGAGGCTATGGAGAGTATTCATAACAAAAGAACCTGTTTCTAAGAACCTGATGTCTAGATTGGGCTGAGGAGCACATGAGTGCAATCACTGTTACAGGCTGGGAAAAGGACATAAAGTCTTGGCGAGAGTCAAGAGCCATCCCAGGGATAGGAGGAGGTCGCGGGGGAGCATTTATTTGGTGGTGGATGGAAAGGACATGAATGGATTTGAGAACTCACAGGGATAGTGACCATGATCAGGTCTAGCCGGGTGGGTGGAAGGTTTTTGGGAAACTGTCCCTGTCTCCTCCTTCCTTCCTTCCTCCCTCCTTCCCTCCCTCCTTCCTTCCCTCCCTCCCTCTTCCTTCTTCCCTCCTACCTCACTTCTTCCCTACTTCCTCCTTCCTTCCTTCTCTCCCTCCCTCCTTCTTTCCTTCTTTCCTTCCCTCCCTCCTCTTCCTTCTTCCCCCCTCCCTCCCTTCCTTCCTTCCCTCCCTCCTCTCTCCCTCCTTCTTCCCCTCCCTCCCTCTTCCTTCTTCCCTCCTCCCTCCCTTCCTCCCTACTTCTTCTCTCCTTCCTTCCTTCCTTCCTTCCTTTGTGGGGCACCCAGGGCCTCATCCATGCCAAGCAAACCCTCTACCACTGAGCTATTCTCCCAGGCCCCTCTTTTCTTTTAGGGATGTTTCCCAGGAGAGAATGAAGCCCCAGCATGTCCCTGAGGCATGTTGCTGATCCATGACTGCCGTCTTGGGGACTCACCCACAGCAGGAGGCCTGCACACCTGTGCTTGGGGGTGACCATTTCACAAAGACCCAGCCACAAACCAAAAGGCTTTTGATTCCTTGTACCACATGGACCGCAGCAGGTAAAGAGAGACTGTTGTTTACATATGCTTTATATTTATTTTATTATTATTTTTTAAATACATTTTTCCTTATATATCAAAAGTGAAAATGTAAATAGTTTAACACAATTTCAAGAACATTTGACCCCGTGTTTAGGGACCCCTATAGGTGCTGCGGGTGGCTGTCATTGTCCAGTGCATCATGACAAAAGAAAAAAAAGCAGACAAAAAAAAAACAGAAAACAAAGAATGAGGATTTTTCAGTGGAGCACATGGTGGGATGATTAGACTTCTATTAGATTACATTCATTTCACATCCATGTGCAACGCTTCAGTAAACTAGCCTTCCTGCCCACCCCTGGTTAGTAGGGTTTCGAAAAGATTATCTAACAAGGTGCTTCAGTCCGAGCTGGCTCTGGCTTCCATCCCCCCTCACGTGTCCGCTGCTCCCACACAGCAGCCGGAAATGACACACCGAAGTGAGTCACCATTGCGGCTGTGAGTCACCCTGTAATTGGGGAAAGTTCTGTCCTGGTAGGTCATGCAGCCCCTTGCATTTCTGCTCTACATATATTGGAAAAATTTGAAGCCATTGTCCTCACTGAAGCTTCTGTCATGTCACTCACCCAACCTCTGGGTCCCTAGCGTGGGCTATGGTTGGATCACCTTGGCAGGGGCCCTTGCCGTCAAGTGGAAAGAAAGACGAGGAGCCGTGGGACGGAGGCAGCCACCAGGTGGCAGTGTGGGGCCCGTCACGTCCGCACCCAGAGCAGGGCGAGGCTGGAGTGCCGGCTGGACTCCTGAGATGCGATCGCACAAACCGCAAAAGAACACTACGCACAAGTTTAAATAACACCTTTTCCTTAATCGTCATCGCTCTCTCTAACAAGCACACAGAGGCGAGGATGTGATAAATATTCAAGCACACCCCTGGCGTCCCACGCTCCCCACCAGGAGACTGGGTGGGGGGTGAAGAGCCAGGCACACATCTGACCTTTCTTCCTCTATTCCTGCAGAAATAAAGTTTGTGGGAAGCAAAAACCTGCTTCTGAGTAAACAATCACCTACACTCCAGAATGTCGGCACACTGTTTCTGGGGATGGAGGGCGGGGGAGGGAGGCTTGGCGTTTGCTGTGCCCGTCTGCAGCCCCCGGGCGGGGGGCAGTGGTCAGCGCCGGGGTGGGCGTGGAGATGGAAGCGTTCCTTCCATCGGCCTTCTTTGGCCTGTCGCCAGCTGCCGCCACAGTGGCAGACAGGGCAGGGATGACAGCAGCGTGAGTGGAGAACAAATCGTTCCCACCGCGCACACACGAGCTCCCGTAAGCCTCGTGGTTCCGGTCGGCCAGGGCCTCGGGGGCAAGCCATCTGAGGATGCAGTGCATGGAGAACCGGGCAGACGCGGGTGGCCGGAGTTCTGCAGGTCCTACAGCACGGGCAGGAGACCACACACTCCAGGGGTCTCCCCCGAGGGTCCCCAACCAGAGTCAGACTCCAGGCTCCTCCCACGGAGGCTGAGGTCTTGGAGGCCGATTGGAAAGATTCACCATGGAGGGAAAAAGGCAAATGTCTTCTCTTTCTCCGCAGAGTCGTTAGAACAAAATCCCTACAGCTCCAGTTTTGTCCCAGGTACAGGCTTCCGCTCCCACGATCAGGGCTCCATCACCTGGCCCATGAAAATGACTGTCCCTGTGGATGGCAGAATTATGTGAGGTGAGAATGGGAAGCAGTGTTTATGGGTGAACTGAGATGGAAGAAGGCGGGTGGCCGTCAGGAGTCACAGCTATTTGGTGACTGAGGGCTGGAGTCCTGGCACTTTGTGGCCTCTGATAGCTGGCTGCCTCCTCTGAGGACAGGAGAGGGACCCAGTTCCAGAGTCTTTGCCCAGAGTCCTTGGGGACTTGAGGGGTGTCTACAGCCATCTGACCGCCCGAGACAGCGATGGGATTGTGCTCACCTGTGGGATTGTGCCGGACCACAAAGAGGAAGGGTCTGTCCAGAATGATCTCCTCAGGGGCCATGCGGGCCGAGATTAGAATGGCTGGAAGACAAGGGATGATGTCTTAGGAGAGAGGGACAGCCCTGGTGCCCGGATCAATCCCAAGGGGCCGGGTGACGCCAGCCTCCCACCTGACAGCAACACTGGGAAGCAATTGTTAGGTGGTTTCTTTGTTCTCCTGAGTATGAGTCTTAGAAATTTAGAGACATCCTCTGAGACCTGCTTTCCTCCAGGAGTTTGGTCAAGATCTCAGTTGTTCACTCACAAGCACGAATTTATCTAAAGTTTTATTGATAAGCAAGATCCTTACATTTATTTCCCAGCTGTGGGACCAGATCAGACTTTCCAGGGGGGAGGTACTTTTTTTTTTTTTCCAGAACTGGGTCTTGAACCCAAGACCTTCATCCTAAGCTACATCTGCAGCCTTTTATTTATTTATTTTTATTTTGAGACAGGATCTTACGACATTTCCCAGGCTTGAACTTGAGATTGTCCTGCCTCAGCTTCCCAGAGTGTTGTGATTACAGGCATGTGCTACCATGCCTGGGTTTAGAGGTGGGGCTTTTCAAATTCAGAGACCTCAGGAGCTAGAGGTGAGGAACAGGGTTCTTGAGAAAGCATGTCCATCTTTCAGGCTGAGAAACAGGTGATGAAGGGGGCACTTCCTGTCCTCACAGGAAGTATGCTTGGGGAGAGAGGCCTGTGCAGAATCTGGGGTTGGGGGCTAGTTCTCCTGCAGGGCCGTGGAGGCATCAGGAGCTGACCTCTCCTGGAAGCCTTGAGCTGAGACCGGGGGAGCCTCAGTGTGAGCAAGACTCACCTGTGGAGGAGGACGCCACCGAGCCGTTCTCGTTCACCTGGATCTTTATTTTCTGCAGCGCCTGTGATACGTGCAGGAGCTCTTGATCTGAAACAGAGGGGGAGATGCAAGGGCAGATCAGCCACGGCTCTCAGGAAGCCTCCTGGGTCCTCTTTGGGGCCCCACAGCTCGTGGGGGTAAGAAACCAAGAGAGGCGGCCTCTCACCAGAAAGCCTGGTGAAGTCTGCCTGGTCCGGCCGGAACATGTCAGTCATTCCCAGGTTCTCCAGGGGCTTCCTGAGGTCCACTTCCGACTCCAGGGAGAACCTGTGGACAGCAGGAGACAGCTTGGCTCAGCTGTCCCTCTCTGGCTGTGGCATCTGAGCCTCCCAGGACCCCCCAGGAACCCCGGCAGAGCCGCAGGGAAGGGGCTGATATGATCAAGAAGAGGGAGGTGTTTGCAAAGTCTCTCCTTGCTGGAAGTTTCTAATCCTAATGAACCTTGTTCTGTTGCCCTGCTTGCCTCGGAACTGACTAATTACTTTTCTCAAATAAGGCAGTATTTGCAGCATAATTTTATTCAGTCTGAGTGGAAGGGAGGGTGTGAAGGGCAAATTCTCCTGCAAGGATGTTTGAACAAAAATTTGGTCTGTAGATTGTTTTTGTTTTCCTTCCTTCCTTCTTTCCTCCCTCCCTCCTTCCCTCCCTCTTTCCCTACCTCCTCCTCCTCCTCTTCCTCTTCCTTCTCCTTCTTTCTCTCTCTCTCTCTCTTCCCCTCCTTCTTTCTTTTTTGTTTTGAAACAAGGTTTCACTATGTAGCCCAGGCTGGCCTGGAACTCATGGTGATGACTCCTGCCTCAGCCTCCCGATTGCTGAGATTACTGGCATACGCCACCACATCTGGCTGTAGGCTGTGTTTCTGAATACTAACCCTGCAGGGGACTCACGCAGCAAAGCTTTGGGGGGCTCTCTGCTCCCCACCAGGGTGCGCCTGATTATCTCATTCTTGTGAAAGAGGGAATCTGAGCAGCCAGCTAAGCAACTAAATTCTCCTGTTTCCCCAAGCCTGGCATTGTAGCATCTGGAAGTTTGAGGTTAGCCTGGCAGGCGATCCCCTGCGATTACCAGCCTCAGCCTTCTCCACCCCCTTCTTGTGCAGAAAGATGAAAAAAATCTGTTCTTTGGAACTCTAGCCAGAAGCTGTAGTCTGGGCTGTCCCATCTTGGAAGTGACTTCTTTTGCTCCACTATTTGGATGTTGATTCCAGGAAAAGGGGGTGGGAATATGGGACATTCAGAAATGGCTGTAGATTGATTCAGCCTCCCCACCTCCGTTATTTCTCCAGTTCCTCTCTGGCTGGCGCTTTCTGGGTATTCTGGGGGTGGTCGGTACAGGGACACAGTCTAGAGAATCTCTCCCCTACCCTCCCACAGAAACAGGCAGAGGGATGATGCGGGAATCATAATCAAACCCAGGCCAGTGTTTCCCATCAGCCTCCCACACATGTCCCTGCCCTGCCAGCGTCACAGATGTGGGAAACTCAATAAGGGGCAATGATTTCAGGGAACCAGGAGACAGGGGAGGGGGAGACGGTGGGACGAGGACACTGGCAGGGTGATGGTAAAACCACGGGGTGGCTTACTTGGGCAGGACCAGCAGGCGGGTGAGTCTGGTCATGTTGCCTTTCCACTGGCTGATGAGCTCGGCATCCAGAATGTTGGTGATGGCAGAGAGAGGCACCTCTTTTTTGTAGGGCGCAGCGATGAACATGCTAAGGGTCTCCCCATGGTAGGGCAACTCCAGGACATCGTAGTAGTCGCCATTGGGGGTGAGAAACTCCGCTGTGAAGAAACCAAGATAGCGTCTGGGAAATGGCTCCCATTGTTGTGGCTTCTAACTCAGCGCTGGCTTTTCAGCTAGTTCTTATGTCTTCTCCACTCTTTCTGGAAGCCAAGCTCTCCATTCTGACCTTTGAGACTCCCCCACCAATGCCCCATTCAAAGGTTTACAGTGATTTTGGTTTTTTGCAGTGCTGGGAATTGAACCCTTGACCAGACTAGGTAAGTGCTCTACCACTGAGCTGTATCCCCAGCCCCTACTCAATGTTTTTATTCCCATTTCCTTTCTCTTCTGCCAGTTCAATGTCTCCTCCTCCTCCTCTTCCTCCCGCCTTCCTTCGTCTTCTTTGTCTCTCTGTCTCTCTGTCTCTCTCTCTGGGTTTTCTTGACCCTTAACTCCCTTCCCCTGTACCCAGCCATTAATTCTTTCCAGGCCGGATCTCCCTACGTCATCTTCCACGTAGCCCTTCCCCAGCAGGATTTTATGGCCCCTAGACAATCACACTAGGAGCCATGAAGATTAAACACAGGGGCAACTGTAGGCGGAGGGACTTTCTGGATTTCAGCCTCGTCTGGCAGGAGAGACAACTCCTTTCTTTGGCCCTCATTATCCCTTGGTCTCCCATTTAGGTCACCTTTGTCAGCACTGGGGTGTGTTTGAGGGTCAGAGGGGAACACCCCCGTGGTCTTCCTCCCTCGAAGGGCGATATTTTGGAGGTCCCTAGAGAGACCCCGGGGATGAGCAGTCTTGTGAGGTGAGGGAGGGGGGTCTTGTACTTACTGTAGTTGAACCTGCTGGTCTGAGCCATCATGGGCACAGAGACGGTGCTGCCGTCGGCTTTGTGGAACAGGCGGGGCCGGGTTGCGGCCTCTGGGAAGGGCATCTTCCACTGGCCATTGAAGTAGAGTGCATTCACCAGAACCAGGCGGGTCAGCGGGTCCACGGCCCCTTTGCCAAGCAAGTTGCTGATCATACCTAGAAGAAAGCCAGGAAGTGAGGTGCTTTTGAAGTCTCTTAGATGGTTCTCTTCAGCTCCCCGCCCTCTAGTGGATGTATGTTGAAGGGAGCCGGGGCAGATGGGGATGGATGGATTGATTGGCTGATTGATTTAGTACTGGGGATTGAACCCAGTCCCCTTTGAAACATTTTTTAAAATTTTGAGATAGGATCTTGCTAAGTCACTAAGTTGCCCAAGTCGTCTTGCATGCTTATCTGTGTCCGTGTCTTGGCTACTACTGTCCTGAAATACCTCACAACACTTTTTAGGGATTCCTTTCAAGTTGGTTCATGAGAAAACTTAATTAAGAATAAATATTAGCATAACGCTTTTAAAATTTTGTTTTGTTTTGTTCTGGGTTTTTTTTTCTTGAGACAGGATCTCACTACGTAGCCCAGGCTGGCCTCAAACTCATGGCGACACTCCTGCCTCAGCCTCCCCCAGTGCTGGGATCACAGGCATATGTCACCACACCCAACTAAATACTTTGGTTCTTAAAACCCTTGGCCTTCTGCCCACCCCACAGGGAAGAGAAGGCTGAAAGAGAGGATCTAGGGCATGTGAGTTGTTTCCAAATTCCCTTTCTCCTCGGACCAGGGAACTTCCCCACCTGCTCACCTTTCGTATGCTTCTCCACCCAATCGTTGATGATGAACCTGGCTCTCTCCACCTCCGTGAAGTCCACCTGCTTGACCGTGGTTCTGAAGAGCTGGAAGAAGTAGGGCATGAAGCCCTTGACCAGCTTCAGATCCCTCTGCACGAAGATGGCGTCGGTGATGCTGACCTTGTCTCTGTTCCACGGCCCCATGAGCTCCTTGTACACTTGACGGTGAGTGTGGGCCATGCCCTTCCCTGTGCCGAGTGAGGACAGGGCCATCAGGCTCATTCCCAGCCTTCGTCTCTTTTCTGATCTCCCTCCTCCTCCCAAGTCTCAGGTCCTGACCCCTTCTTTGGCTTAGAATGTTTTTCTTCTGTTCTTAAATTATTATTATTATTTGTAGTTGTTTTTTGAGAAGGGGTCTGGATATGCAGTTCAGCCTGGCCTCAAACCCACAGTGATCCTCCTGCCTCAGCTTCCTAAAGGCTGAGATTACAGGCATGTGCCAGCATGCCTCGCTTGTCCTTTCTTTTTTTTTTTTTTTGGTGCTGGGGATTGAACTCAGGGTCTTGTGATTGCGAGGCAAGCACTCTAACCACTGAGCTAAACCCTCAGCCCCGCCTAGCTTGTTCCTAAGCTACGAACCCCAAACTTCTTTTTATAATGGCTGTGCTGATCATTTCACATGCATAATTCCATTTAGTGCTCACACAGCTCTATGTCGCAGACATTTTGTCATGCCCATTCTGCAGATGAAGAAACTGAGGTTTAGAAGAGTTAAAATCCACAGTTAGGAGGAGAAGACAGCCGTCCCTGTACTGCAGCTGCCTAAGCATCTACTTGACTAAGCCGGGCCGAGCCTTTCCCCAGCTCCTGGCATGTTTGGTGCCTGTTCTATGGAGACCACCTGACTCCTCGCCTCCTTCTCTGCCTTGACTCTCACCACTGATGTTGAATCCCATCGCTGCTTCAATCTGTTGCCGGGTTTCTCCGCCTGTCGTCACTTGCAGCATGGTCAACACTGAGGCCACCCCGAAGGGCGAGAAAACCATGTTGCTGTCCTTGGAGGCCTGCACCACCTGCTGGAACACCTTCACTCCGAAGTCTGTGGCCAGCTGGGCCAGCTGGGACTCATGAGGGGGCCAGGTGGACCCTTCCCCAGAGACAAGGGCCAGGCCCAGGACGAGGCAGGTAAGCGCCGGAGACGTCTGCATCCTAGGACGAATGGAGGAGGGTCTGGTGAGGGAACGTTATGGAAGACTGCTGAGTGGAAGATGGCATCCCAGCTGCTGCTGGCAGGTAACAAGGAACAGGGTAAATTCAGATTCTAAGACATCATGGGATGGCATTCTGAGCCTTCCCGTCCCACCTCCAGCAGATGCTATTGCTGGTCAGCCCCAGGGAGTCCGCAGCCCATTTTTCCCTGTAGGAATCTTGGAAGAATACCCAAGCGTGTCTCCCTGCCCCTCCAGGGGATGGAAGGGCTATATTATAATCCGCAGTACTTTTCAGTCCTCTTATCACATCTGCAAGCTAGAGCGAGCGCCTGCCCTGAGGTGAGGAAGCAGGGGGTATGTCTCACTGGAAAGGGACCCAGAGAGCCGAGGTCCTTACTCTGGGTGATGGGTTGATGGCGGGGCCTGACCACCCTCCCCTGCTTCCCTGTGGTCACTGCTAGTGGGGATCTAGGGTTCAGGGTTCCGGGGAAAGAAAACAGAGAAAGCGAGGACCTGCCTGGAGGAGACTCCAGGAAGGGAAGATCCATGCTGCCAGCCCCACAAAGAGAGAGGAGTTTGCGTGTCTTACCTAACGTCCTCAAAGGTGCCAGTGACTGGTGGTTTGTCCTGCTCCGCGGCAGCTGAGCTGTGGCCGGCCGCTGGCAGAGGGGTGTGGCTCTGGTGGACAGCAGCGCCTTGGGTCCTGGAGCCAGGCACAGCTGTACCCCTCCTGGGCTGCTGCCTCCCTTTATACCAGATGTGAGCAGGAAACGTGAACTCATGCTCTGCCCCGCCCACTTTCTGGCTCTGGAAGCCGGCCGGCCCCCGGATCCCTTTCCAGGACTTGCTGGGGCGTGTGTGCACGTGCCTCTGTGCAAGTGTGCGTGTGCAAGGGCTCGGGAACAATTGAGCAAGCCTTGGTTGCCTTGGCCCAGTGGCCTCCTTCGATCTGACCACCCTGGCCAGTGTCTCCCGTCTCTTAGGATGTTCTGCCAATGTGATTTCTGGCAGGACCTGATCGTCCATAAAGCCCGGTGTTCGGAATTACCTTTCCTGGGGCTCAGCTTGGGGGAAAACAGCTCATGTTTTCTTCTCTCCCTTTGGAAAAGTAGGTAACTGGCGTTATCAAAGATGCTAATGATCTGGCAGTTTCTTCCCAGTGCTGTTGCCCTGTACCCCAAGCGACCTCCCAGAAAATATGTCCCTCCCTCCTCTGGGTCTCAGCTTGGTGGCCAGGGGAGCATGCAGTGTGCCCTGTGACTGTCTGGGCTCTCTCTTGGGCTTGGCCAGACCAAGGACTCCAGGTTCTGTCGTGCCCGCCTTGTGCTCGCTGTGCACTGATGATGCATGGCTGACTCCCCACGTGCCCAGACTCCCTCGGTGCCCCTGAGGGCACGCCTTGTGTCAATAGCCCTGTCTGGCTGGCTGGGGGTTGAGGGGGTGGGTAGGCTGGGAAGGGTGGTGCCCGGTAGGGTGGTGGTGGTGCCTGAAAGGGACCAGAGGTTGCCATGGTAAAGCCTGGGCAAGGAATTAGGAGCAAAGCAGGTTAAATTTGTTCTTTTGAGCTGTGTGCGGTGGCTGGGGAGGGCTTCTGCCTTATCCTCCTTCTCCAGGCACAGACACTGGTGACCAGAGCCACGGGAGGAGGGATGAGAGGAAGTAGAGTCAATTCATGGAGGGTTTACGGGGTGTGCTTTTAGGGTGTTGGGTTAGGGAGGAAGAGCGACCGATGAGTTTTCGGAGGGTAGACATTGCTAGTGCTGAGCGCGTAGGACCAGGCTAGTGCACTTCGGGGCTTCACAGGCTTGGGCGCCTTGGCCAGGGGGCTTGGATGTTGCAGATGGAGGGGAGGCTGGGAGCTACCAAAGGGGTTCTGCAGGGAGAAGATGGTACACTTGGCCTCGGGGTTCACACACTGTCATGCTTTGTGTAGGTGATGGGAGTCTATGGTGGGCAGTTTCCATAGAAACAGCTGATAGCAGAGTCATAGGAAGCTTAAGTAGGTGGTTGGTAGTGTCGGGGATATTTGTTTTGGCGTTTTCAGTAAACAGCTACCAAGGGCAACCATGGAGCTGCTGAGCAGCTTTCCCATCGGGTGGGGGTTGTCAGGGAATGTGGGGAAACCTCAGCTGGAAAGTTTGGATCACAGACATGTTAGAGAGAGAACGGTTCCCGTGTAGCTGCCTCTTGTTTATGTCTTTTTTCCTTTCTCAGCTGTGGTTTGGAGGCTGACAGGGTGGTTAGTGGCGAGGAAGAAGCAGCCGCCCTGACCTCTCCAAGGCAGAAGACACAGTGTGGTCCCAGGCCCAGCTCCTACCCCCGGAAATGTCCTTAGGGCTGGGGGCGGCGGCACCTGGGAGTCTGGGCTGGGAGCCCCAAGCCCCAAGGATTCAGATGAACAGCGGGTGTAGGTGCAGTTAGAAGTGGCCCTGCCAGGTGGCCAGCCCTGGCCTCTTCCTCTGCTTCCTCTGTCTCTCATCCTTATACCTGTCTGGGACTCAGCCCTAGAAGTCCCTGCTGTGGAAGGTTGGGGCCTGACCAGGCAGAGACCAAGTCCATCCGGCTCATGGACCCAGTGCCATTCCAAAGAGCTGCTCCAATCTGGGGCGCAGGGACAGGTCCTGATTGGGGCGGGGGCTGGGGGAACATTTTTCTTTGGAAACAGAAAGGATTGACTTAGAAAGGGGACTTTTCCCAAACTGGAGGGAACCTGCTGGCAGCTGGCTGGCAGCTATTAGGGACTGAGGCTAAACCCAGCAGGACAAGGTCCTGTGTGGAATGTCTGACTTTCCCTTTCACTCTGGTGAATTGGTACTGCCACATGCTCTACAAGCCAGACTTGACCATGGTCCCTGCCATTCCTGTCCTTTCCCTGGAGTCAGAGACATGCCGGGCTGTCACGTCCAGGGTGCAGCTTCCCGTGGGCTCCTGGGGTCACTTCCCCAACACCTCCCTGTGACACCCTTCTCAGAATCTAGCCTGACTCACGGGGTTGTCACTTTCCCTTCTCCTCCTGTACCCCAAATAGCTTTGACCAGATCCCCTCTCTCAGATGGACAGAGAGAGAAAAGTCCTTGCTGTCGAAATAACTGGATCTCTGCCTTCCGGAGGCTCAGAGATAAGAGAGTGAGTTGCAGGCTGTGGATTTCTGGGGAAGTTCCAGCTCCAGCTAGCTGGGAAGGATGTCTCCATCTGCCCCTCTACAGGTGGTTCGTGACTGGACCAGACGCACATTTTCCGTGACTGTCCCTCTCCCCACCCCCCGACCTCACGTAGGCCCCAGAGCCCCAGAGCACAGTCCTCCCGACACCCCAACACTTTGTCACCATTTGCCCTTTTGCCCTCTTGCCCTCTTGTCTTTTTGCCCTTTGCCCGCTCTCTGCTCTTCCTCTTTGCTTCTCTCTTGCTTTCCCCCACCAGCTTCCAGCTCACTACTACTGCCTTTTGCACTTTCCCTTTGTCCCTCAGAGACTTCCTCTTCCTGGCTTCCCTTTTCCTCCTGTCTCCTCTTCTCCCTTGCCAGGGCTCTCTCCCCACTCCTCCTTTTCCGCTGTCTGACTCAATCCCTCTTTCCTTCTCCTCGGCCTTCCAGAATCCCTTTTACAGGCAACGACTGTGCTCCCAGAGCCCTTCCTGTGGGAAGAGAGCCCGAGTCCCACCAGTTACACAGGCTCCCTGGAATGCTGGGCCCAGCCCCCGATGCTCAGTGACTGCACTGGGAGAGCCAGGCTGGAGAAGACAAAGTCCCGCTAACTCACAGGACTATTTCTGGCCTGGTGGCTTTCCAAACAACAGACGCCCAAAATAGCCTGTGTTTGGGCGGCTGCTCTGCCCTCTCCAGGAGCAAGCGGGGATGAGTGGCCTCTGATCCTCAAGATCACAGCCTGGGACGCGGCAGCCTGGCCGTCAGCCGCCTCCTCCCCTCATCTAACTACCTCCAAGCCTGACTTCCCTTCTCTGTCTCCCTAGTGCCCCACCCCTCTGCCTCTCTGCACCCCGGCAGCCTCTGTCCTTAAACCTGCGCTGCCCCTGGCAGCAGCCTGTGTTCCCCAATGTCACATAGTCTACTTTCCATGCAAGGAGGGCAGCGAGAAGCCTTCTGCCCAGGCCCAAGGCTCAGGGAGGCCAAGGGATGAATTTACACCCGCACAGTGGCTGAACCACGGTGGGAGAACGGTAGCCTTGGTTCAGACAGCCCCGGCCTCCAGGCCGGAGTCTGGTGCTTGCTGACTGTGTGTCACTTTGCTTGTTTCTTTCAAAACAAATTTTTTTGTTAGTATGTTTTTAATGCATAATAAATACATTCACCATGGGATATTGGTACATATACATACGGCGGCTGGGAGTGGTGGTGCAAGGCTGTAATCCCAGCACTCAGGAGTCTGAGACAGGAAGATTGTTTCGAGTTCCAGGCCAGCCTGGGCTGCATAGTGAGTTCGAGGTCAGCCTGAACTACATAGTGAGACCCTGGCTCAGAAAAACAAAACAAACGAACAAAAAACATACATAGGGCATCTTGATCATTTTTACTTCGCCTTCCCCTCTCCTCCTTCCTGTTTCCTTCCATCTTAGGCTGGACTGAAGCTTGCTATGTAGCTCAGGCTGGCCTGACTCCCAACCCTCCTGCCTCAGCCTCCCAAGTAGCAGGGACTGCAGGCATGTGCCACTGTACCTTGCCAAACTGTGGATAGAATCCAGGGCCTTTGCACTAAACTACATCCCCAGGCCTCTTTTTATTTTATTATTTTGAGACAGGGTCTCCCTAAGTCACTAAGTTGCTCACACTGGGCTCAAACTTGTGCTCTTTCTGTCTCAGCCTCCCAGCAGGCTGAGACTATAAGCATGTGCCACCACACCGGGCTATCTCCCATCTTCTGTTGATTCCCCGTAATACTCTGGATCACTTTAACCACTCTTACACGTTTGTGTCTTCCCTTGTCTCATGGCCATTTCTGTACTTAAACTCTCTGTGGCCACCAACATGTTTTCTATGCTCTCATTTTCCGGTGGCATTTAGAGCTGGCCTCTCATGACATCAGCATCCAACGACTGTGGATGATCCTCGCGGACCCACAGCAAGAATGAGGTGCTGATGGGGCTGTGTGGCCACCAAGAGGAAGCCCGGTGGATGGGGAAGTGTGGAGTGGATGATGTCTGGGGTGTGTGTGACCACAGAGCTGGACTATGTCAGCCAGTGAGGTGACACAGGCCTGCAGGGCACCTCTGGCTGGATTCTGTCCCCCGTCTACTTCTCTGTGTCCAAGTATCTAGATTGTCTAGCTCTGATTCACTTTCCTCCATCATTACCATAACTGCTTCCGCATTCTCTGCATGCTTAGGTCTCCTTTACAGTTCTCTTTGGACACATCCTGTTTTTATTTCACCCTGACTGGTGTAGGAATCTTGGCTTCCCTGATATGGCCAAATAGTCCTTGGCAATCAATGCCTGGTGGTATGATGTGGAGAAATTGAAACTTCTCCCTCCCCTGAAAGAACATGCTGGAGACAAAAGATCAACGTGTGTAAAATTGTTAGAAAAAAGCAAAGCTGGGTGTGGTGGCACATGCCTGTAATCCTGGCACTTGGGAGGCTGAGGCAGGAGGATTGTCTCAAATTCAAGGACAGCCTGGGGTACATAGTGAGTTCAAGGTCAATCTGAACTACATAGCAAGAACTTATCTCACAAAACAAAACAAAACAAACCAAAAAAAAAAATTAAGGAAAAATAAATAATTATAAAAAAAGCATAAAACTCCTCGTATGCTAAATCACAAGCTTAAGGGGTCAGGATAGAGCCTAGAGGATTGAGGAATGTGGAGGGAGGGCTTCCTGGAGGCTTCTTCATGCTGGGTGGAGAAGCAAGGGTGCCAGTACGGACAAGGTAGGCTGGGAGGCACGAAGCCCTGTGGGGAGAGGGCAGAACATATCCCCTCCTCTGTCCATGTCTCCGTCCCTAGGGAGCAATCTTTCCCCTTGCCACCTTGCTCCCGGCGGCATCCCTTCTTCCCAGACCCTCCTGCCCAGTTCTCTGAAGCAGATGTTCTTGCTCTCCTCTGGATGCTGGCTGTGGCCTCTTCTACTGAGCTGGGCAGATGCTCAGAGAGATGCTGGCCGAGGTGAGTGGGTGCTTCGTGGGTAGCGGAGGTTCCCAGGACAAAGCGGCGGGGTGACACAGTACAACAGGAATTTACCATGGAGGGGGGTCTGGGGGCACCCCGAGTCACTGATCATTTCTTTCTCTCTAGCTTCCTCACCATATGGGAGCAGACCTCCCAGCTGTCTCTTCGTCTGAGTCACCCTGGACCCCCTTGGCTGTGCTCCACGTCAAAACTCTGCCATGCTCTGCCTTCCCTGGCTTGGCCTGTGCCCCGAATCTCCTCTGAAAGCCTCTGTGTGGTTCTGCAGCTGTAGGGCTGGGTGAGCAGGTGCCAGGTGGCACAGGAAGGAAATGGAGACCCCCGAAGGCCTGGGAGTGGCTGTCTCCTTCCATGGCACAGAATGGCTTCCTGGAGTCTTTCCTGGCACAGACCACTGGATCTTCTGGGATCTCCAGGGTCAGTCCTGTCTGTCTTCAGGGCCTGTCATTCTCGTTGCTGTCCTGAGCAGCACCCTGTACCTGGGTGCAGGCTGGTGGCCACATGGAAAGGCTTTCCCATGCTGCTGCCCTGGCTTCCTGCCCTGCTGCTTCCTGTGTCCCCGCCCCTCCCCCACCCTGATGTCCCTCACCATCCGGGGGGCAGCACTGGGAGACCCCAGGATGACTGCCCGTTGCTGCATGCTCTGTGCGGCCTGCTTATGAGGCTGGGCGTCTGGCCCCGGATCTGCCCCAGGCTTCTGGCCCCTGAGCCTCAGTCTTCTGTTCTGCAGAGTGGGGCAGCCATGCTGTCCTCAGGTTCAACAAGGTGTGCGTGAAGTGCCCTGCTGTATTGAGCCACAGAAAGCACCCAGGGTGACTTTTTTTTTTTTTTTTTGAGACAGGGTCTCACCGTATAGTCCAGGGTGGTTTTGAGCTCACTTTGTAGCCCAGGCTGGCCTCAAATTCTCCTCGATCCTTCTGCCTCAGACTCCCAAGTGCTGGGATTACAGGCATGTGCCACCATGCCCAGCTAGATTCTCAGCGATTTTAAAATTGTCTTCTTTTTAAAAAATGTAGCCAGGTCTGGTGATGCACACTGTAATCCCAGCAGGAGGATCGTTAGTGTGAGCCCAGGTTTTCTAAAGGTAGAGAGGGGGGTTCATGTGCCAGAGGAGGCCTCAGCTGCCAGGTTCTTAGTAAGGAGACCCCAGAAGCTGAGCTAGCACGGCTGCCAATGACGCTGGCCCGTGCCTGGCACAGGTGGCGTGGGACAACCAAGCTTCCTGCAGAGGAGGACCCTGGAAAGCGCTGAGATCTTGGATCCGAAGCCCCCAGGCCAGCCCTCCCTGCTGTCCTCCTACACACGCCCCTCCAAGGCCCCTTCCTGGTGGGGGCTCTGCTGCGCCCCATCTGGGTCAGGAGCAATGAAGAGGACGGCGTGAGTAAGGCTGATGAAGGCAGAGCGAGTAACTGTTATTCACGTGGAGGCACAGCCTTGCCTTCCAGGGGGCTCTGGGGGGGGGCAGCTCTGAGGTGGCAGATATGAGGCAGCTCAGATTCCACACAGGGCTCCCGGGCCCCTTCTGCTCTGGGGTGGAAGGGCATTTAACACCTCAGGAGCTGGGCAGGGTGATGGACACCTGTAATCTCAGCACTCAGGAGGCCAAGGCAGGAGGATCACCAGGCATTCAAGGCCAACCTGTGCAACATAGGGAATTTAAGCCAAGCCTGAACTACATAACCAGACCCTGTCTCAAAGAAAACTCCCAAATAAATACATAAATAAATATTTTTAAAAAGATACCCTAGGGGGGAAAAAAAAGACACCCTAGGAATTCAACCTGTACTTTTTTATGGAATGAGCATGAGGGCAAAGTCCTTGGATAGCTTTGGGTAGGAGTGGAGAGGCCTGAGTGCTCTCCTCTGTCCCTCTTCCTCCCACACCTTGAAAAGCTCCCAGGAAGTGCGCTGGGCAGGGGACTGGTACAATGTTGGGCAGATCTGTCCCCTGCCTGGTAATGACCTTGGAGGTTGGTCCCCATCTCAGCCTGTCTGTCTGCACTTGCTGCCTTCCTCTGGAGACAGGAGGATCTTGCACCAAAGTAAGGGACGGGACGACTGGGTGTATGAAGTCCGAGGTGGTAGCTTATGTCCCCATCTGTGTGGAACCTCCACCCTGTCCACCCCAGGCTGTGCCCTGGGCTCACACTGCCCACTGCAAGCATGGGACACCACACCTCGGGGACACCAAAGGCCTGCAGAAGGGCCCCAATGGAGGAGAAACTTCTGCTTCCTGACTCCTGCCTTGGCTCATTGCTGTCCTGGGCCCTGGCCCCTGAACAAGTGGCCAAGCGCCTGGCCAGGGGCCAGCCCTGTCTGGACAGGAGGAAACCAAGCTGTGAGGCATCAATACTGAGTCCTAAGTGCAGAAATTCCACCGGAAAGGGAACAATGCACAGGGCAGTTGGTGACCCTCCAGGGGACAGGGCCTTTCTGCCCCTCAGGTAAACAAGCCTAGACAGGGGCAGATGCGACTCACTGTCTTCCAGGTGTGAGGGCTGGAGTCCAAGCTGGAGGGTGTGGTGGGCAGCTGCTCGGGCACAGCTGGAAGAAAAGACCCTGCTGCTCTCTTCTAGCTTTTGAAGGCAAGTGAGCTCCTACACGGAGGCCAAGGTCAGAACTGACAGGCATCTGGCTAAGGAAGACCCATGTGGCAGCGGCCGGGATGGCCGAAGCCCCCCACAGCCAGTTGGCTGCAGGAAACCAAGTAAGGCAGCTGGGAAGAGCTCCAAGTTTGGGGCAGGATTTTCAGGAGGGAGAGCCTGCAGTCAGCTCCATGAGGAGCAGATGAGACCAGCCCAGGGCCACCCTTTGTGGTGCCAGTGGGGACAGCTCCATCCTCTTTCTGGGCACAGACCAGGGGAGCCAGGAATGAGGCAAAATCCAAGTTGGAGAAGAGGTACCCCACACCCAGAAGGGACAGGATAAGCCACGGTGTCCCTAGGATTCCCACCCCAACCTCCCACACCCATGCCCGGTGAGACTGGAGGGAACATTCAGGCCGCCAGTGGTGTGGTGGTATACTCTGAGACTGAGGATCCCAGGTTCGAGCCCAGCCTGGACAACTTACTTAATGACGGTGAGACCCTGTCTCAAAAATTAATGAAGAGGGGCTGGGGATTTAGCTCAGTGGGTTAGAGTGCTTGCCAGCAAGCACAAGGGCCTGAGTTCAATCGTGGCACCAAATAAATAAATAAATAAAATTAATGAATAAATAAACAAATAAATAAAAGCGAAGTCTGGGGGTATAGCTCAGTGCAAAGACCGTGAGGTCAGTCTCCAGGACTGGAAGGGAAAAGTGCGATGCCTCTTCTACAAATGGAGAATGACACACTGGTATCCTGTACCTTGCTTAAGGTCGCGCTGCTAATGAGAGGGTCTGGCTCTAGCGCCCCAGCCCCATCCTGTGTCTCAGGGCCTCAGCTGACCCTTGCCATCCCCAGCATGCCTGTCCCAGAATCTCCAGGCCAGGATGGGCCGAGGCCACCCAGAGCGTGTGTCGCTGTTCTCTGTGCCACCTCTGCTAAGCTGAGGGACTGACTCCAACTCAGTCGGGTGTCATGGACTCACTCTTGCTTTTGAATGGTGTCTTTCTGTGCCTTGGTCCAGCGGTCTCCAGTCCCACAGACACATGACACACCGCAGGAAGGCTCCGGACTGAGTGATCGGGATCAGCCTCCTAGGCTACTGGTGTTTGGGGTATGTTTTCTTTTTATCAGCCGTCCTGGTGTCTCCGGGATTGAGACTGCAGCCTCGTGAACCAGATGAGTACCTGGGATGGAATTTCAGGCCCCTGTGCCGGGGGTGGGTGTCGGCGCCTGGGGCCCTCTCGGTCACACTGGAAGGAGCCACCCGCAGGCCCTGAGGCCGGATTGCTGGGAGATGAGGAGCGACAGCCTGCGGAGAGGGGCTGGGGCGGAGGGATGTCACATTGTCCTTTGACTTATTTCCTTGAAGAGGAGATTTCTGTCCCTGCCCTTACCCAATTTGTGTCTGTGAGCTGTTTTTTGTGGCACTAGGGGTTGAATCCAGAGCCTTTGCACTGAGCTACATTCTCAACCCTTTTTTATTTTGAGACAGGGTCCCCCGAAGTCACTAAGGTACCCAGGCTGGGCTGGAACTTGTGATCCTCTGCCTCAGCCTCCCCAAGAGCTGGGATTGCAGGTCCGTACTACTGTGCCCAGCTTCTGTGATCTGGTTTATGTTGACTTTAGACTTCAGGTTAGACTCTGAGGCGGGTGGAGAGGGAGTGAGGAGACAGGCAGCTGGTCCAGGGTGTTGGGAGGATGTTTGCCTTCAGTGTGGAAAACTAGCACGTTCACTTCAAGTAGGAAAGAGCTACGAGGAGTGTTCATTCTCAGGGGACACGGGGGGAGAGGGCTGTGAGAAAGTCCTTGAAGAAAGGGGGCTTTATCATAATTGTCATCCACAAGCATTTCAGTGCTTTCCTCTGCCCTGCAGTGGGACCGTGGAGGGACTTAAGGTTTTTTGTGAAGAAGCTATTTATAAAGTTAAAGATAGGAGGTTTCCAAGTGGGTCTATGTGGGACGCCTCTGGGGGACCCATGAGACATGGAAGCCAGCAAGGGGATGTCTGGGGCTCCGGGCAGACAGGGAAGACTCGGACCTGACCCGTGGTGGGAGGAGGGCAGGTGTAGAACCTCTCAGCCCAGAGGCCCTGCTCATGTGTGGGACCCGGAGGAGCCCCCTGGTCCCGCTCACCGCCCACCTGCCCAGACTTCCTCTCTTAGTCACCTCTGTGTTGGGTGCTCCCTCCCCTGCAGCTGCAGGGTGAGGATGAGGCTCCCGTTATTCACAGACTGAGCGGCAGCTGGCTCCCTTGGGTGTCTCCCAGGGTGCAGCCCAGCCTGCCAGCTCACTGCCCCTGGGGTGGCCTTGGACCAGACAGCCCCAGGTGTGCCTGGTCTGCAAAAGCCCTGGGGCCTGCAGGTGAACCCCAGGCCACCTCGGGAAGCAGACGGGCAAGTATCCCGCTTCCATCACGTGTAGCTCTGCGAGAGGGGACAGCCACAGGATTACAGAGAGACTAGCAGAGGTCCAGGTAACTGGAGGGGGGCAGTGTCCTCCTCATTCTGAGCCCTGCTTTAGATTGAGCACTCACGGAGACTATTCTTAGAACTGGTCTTGAGGGACTTTTGTTACCAAGCCCTCATTCTTTCAGGAAATTCTGTCTTGCTCTTGTCTGGCATTGGTAGAAGTCACTTAGGAAGAACAAGTGGGCGGAGGTGGGAGGCAGGGACTGTGTCCATATGGAAAGCCCCTGTCCTGGGAACTCCCAGCTATTATTTCTGAGAATCCCAGGGGGCTACAGGTGAGAGGTCATGTTTTGTCTAGGATGCCTGGATGGTGTCCTGGGCTGAATCAGGCCCACAGTCAGAAGCCTCGAAGCAGGTGGAAGCCTGCAGGGCTGTGCCCCCCGGCCCGGGTGACTCCTCTCAGACAGGGTTTCCCTGCCCAGTGGACTGGTGTTTCTACCAGCTGGATAGATGAGAGTGTGTCTGTGTGCATGAATATGTGTGTGTGTGTGAGTGATGGGTGTCTGCTAATATACTAGTATACTAATTGTACCACCTCCCCTAACTTCCTGAGTCCCTCAACAAGCCCAGTGCATCGGGTAGGGCAGATCTGCAGGGTCACTGTGAGAGGATGGAGGAAGCCCTGAAAGTATTTATGACAGGGATGTTAGGGACATATCTCAGCTTGCCACATCTGTTCCTCCACACCCCCCACCATCTGCTTTCCATCTCCCATCCATCTCTTGTTGTTCATTAGGCAGCCAGCCCTCTCCTCCCACTTCTGTCCTGGGGGGGCCTCAGCCGCTCCCCCTCCACACACACACACACACACACACACACACACACACACACACACGCAGCCCAGAATGTCCCACCTCCTGTTTTGCAATGGAAGGCTCCTCCTCCGCCATCTACAGAGCCTCCAAGCCTGCCTGTTGAGATGCCACCCTCTCCCAAAGCCACCCTTGCCCAACCCTCCTTTGAACTTGACTGCTCTTAGATCGCACACACACACACCCAGTGGCGCTGGCTTGTCCTCTGACCACATTGCTTGTGTTACTTTGTTTTTGACACTGAATTGCTGGCTATTAAATGAGAGGAGTATGTGGCTTCACGGCTCCCTCCAAGGCCGATCAAAACTGTGCCTTATTGACACTGTGCCCTGCAAGTGGTGGTGCTTGGGCCGGGGACAAGCCCACTGGAAGCTGATGCTGCCTTCTGAGAAATCGATTAGGAAGAAGCCCAGTTTAGGAAGGACATTGGCCCTCTGTGGAAATTAACTAGAAGACTGTCTGTCTATGGGTGTCCCAAATCCAATTAGGGAGACCCGGCGAAACCTCAGAGAAGCAGATATGACTGCAGTTGCCACAGGGAGAGCTGACTGCACAGTCCTCTGTCTGAGGAAACATGCCAAGACAAGGAGCGAATTCTGTGCCCCACTAGACAAGGGCATCCAGAGACCAAATTGTGTGCTATCTCTAGACCGTCCAGGAGAGCTGATGCTATCTCCAGAGCAACCAGGCCACAGGTTAGGTGCATGGATGTCACAGACTATCCTTTGATGTCAACAGCCATTAAAATCACCCATGCACTGGGGTGTGGTGGGGCACACCCATAACCCTAGTCCTTTGGAAGGCTAAGGCAGGAGGATTAAAAGTTTGAGCCCAGACTGGGCAATTTAACTTGGTGAGACCCTGCCTCAAGATAAAAAATTTTAAAAGGTGGGGCTATGGCTTGGTACAAAAGCCCTGGGATAGATCCCCAACACCATAAAAAAATTACCACAAACCATGTCCTCATTCTGATTCCAGTAACTCGGGAACTCTTCCGAGGTCCCGGGAGAAATGTGCCCATCCGACCCACTGGGGACATTGATAAGCTGGCGATCTGGTTCCATACCTCGCTTTTCATGTGTCCAGTTTATGTGAATTGGCTCCCGAGGCTGGTTTGTCTGCAGTGTGCACACATCAGCCAAGAGCCAGGTGTTGGAAAAAGTCACCATGATCGAGCCACCTCATCTGAGTGACCAGTCACTGTCCCCAGCTGACCATGACTTCACCAGCATTTTTCACTTGCTGTTGGCATTGATTTATGTAGAAGCAGGGCCCGATAGACATTTTCCACATGGTGCAAGGATTGATCGGTGTGTGGGGAGGAAGTAAAACAGCCCGGCCCAGATGTTTTGCTTCTAGGAAGTGTGGGGAGGAAGTGAAACAGCCCGGCCCAGATGTTTTGCTTCTAGGAAGTGTGGGGAGAAGGTGCACGGTCCCAATGGCCAAGGGAGGAAGGAATAAGTAGCTAAGTGTGGATGGGCATCGCCCACATGCCAAGCACTGGCTGAGGGTCTCCCTGTGTTCTTAATCGCTTTTATTTATCCCTAGATCTTCATCATAAGGTGACTCCAACTGTGTTCATTTTACACACGAAGACCAGGGATTCAGAGAGAGTAAGTGGCCCATGAAAAGGTCGCTCAGCCAGGGAGTGGTGGAGCCAGGGCTAACCTCACCCAACACAGCTCTCCTCACCCTGATCTACTTCCTTGGAGAAGAGGGAGGAAGGACCGGTTGGGTTGCTTCGGTACTGGGACAGGGCCTTCTAGAAAGAGGGCTGGACAGGGTGTGAAGGTGCCCCTGATAGCCAGACTTGGCAGCTCAGGCCCTGAGCTGAGGATTAAATGGTAGGAAATGAGCTTTGGGGAATTTCCAGTTTTGATTCTTTGAGAGGCGCGCTCTGGCACAGCGCCCTGCCTGCGAACACCCTCGCAGGCCAGAGAGATGCACTTTGTTCCCACCCCACCGCCATGAGACGCCCTTCCCCAGCCACAGGTGGGCACCGTGCCTGAGGCACCATGGTGCTTTCTCCCTCTTAGTGCTGGGACGCTGGTTCTCCCTGGGATGGAGATTCTCTCTGAGCAAGGCCATGTGAATTCTCAACTCTGCATCTGTCCCCCTGCCCACGACAGGCTTAGGTCTCTGGTTCTTTCCTCCGTGGGTCACATAAAAGCAGCTAGCTGGGCAGCGGCCAAAGCCCTCCATGACTGACTTGGTCCACCTGCCATGGTGGGGCCAAGTCCTGCCCCATGGAATCTGTCCATTCGACATTCTTCTCTATCTCCTACTTTACCAACTTCCCATGTGATTCTGGCTCCTCCTACCAATACATCTCTCTTTCCTGAGGATAACACCTTAGCTAGAAAGATTTTCTTCCTGGCAGAAAATTGACAGAGGTGTGGACTGTGATGGCTTGAATACGTCCACCAAATTTCATGTGTTGGGAACCTAATCTCCAAATTCATATATTCGTGGCCTTTGTGGGTGGGGCTCTAGGAGGCCATTAGGGTTAGATGAGGTTTGGAGGGTGACGGTGAGGCCCATGACAGGACTGGTAAGTTTACAGGAAGAGAAAGAGGGACCTGAGTTGACCTATACTTGCTCTGTCTTTGCATACTATAGCACAGTGAGAATGTCCCCACCACATGCTGGCACCATGCAATCCCTGCAGTCTGGGAAGCTGACGCAGGTGGATCTCAGTTTCAAGTCTAGCCTGGGCAACTTAATGAGACCCTGTCCCAAAATAAAACATTTTTATTTCTTTTTTCTTTCTTTCTTTCTTTT
>PVJO010015727.1:0-28095 GCA_004026905.1 Hystrix cristata
CCCTCAGCCCTGCCAGGCATAGTGGCACACCTGTAATACCAGCACTTAGGAGGCTGAGACAGGAGAAGTGCTATAAGTCTGACTCCATCCTGGGCTGCATAGTGAGTTCAAGGCCAGCCTGTGCTACATAGCAAGACCCTGTCTCAAAAACAAACAAACAAACAAACCAAAAATCCTTCAGCCCCTGTTATGTACACTCTTTGAGTGCAGTTTTCCATGAAGAGATGTCACAGTCAGTAAGAAAGAAGTTCCAGGTCTGTCAGGTGGAGAGTGACATTACTCTCTCTGTAATGGGTAAGATAATTAAGGGCTCTGTAGGCTGTCAATCCATTCAGCACTGGTAGATAATTCAGTTAGTGGCTCAAACTGGAAGCAAATGAAAAAACTTTACCTGTGTTAACTCAATTTTTCCGATTGCCTGCCGGGCACATTTAATTACCTTTATAAAATTCTGTCATCACCACCATCTTTTCCAGTAATTCTAGCCTTTAAAATGCTTTTCTGGGTTTAGTCTAATTGTCTTTGTTATTCTCAAAGCATCTTTAAAGCCTACCTTGAACAGTGCCTATATAAATTGTCCTTTTTATTGAATAAAATGCCTTTGTGTCAAAGTAGGAGCTGTGTGGATTCTGGCTGTTAGCCTCTGTATATACAATTAAAAGCATTTTCAATCTCATTTTGTTAGGAGAGACAGCTTATGGGGATTTAGCATGAATGTTTTCTTTGTCAACAGGACAAAGCAGGACCTCACAAGGAAATCTACCCCTATGTCATCCAGGAACTGAGACCAACTCTAAATGAACTGGGAATCTCTACTCCAGAGGAGCTGGGCCTTGACAAAGCGTAACCCACAGGTGAGGGTGGCCTTGAGCAGGCAGAAGAGCCCAGCGATGGGGACAGTTGACTTCTCAGAGCTCTTCCTGCTGGGGGGCCTGAGAGTGCCGCAGTGATGCTAATCAAATGAACTGAAATTATTTTTCTTAGTTTCATTGTTCTCTTCACTGGACTGAATGCAAGCAAAAGCCTCCTTTAATCTGTAAAAACAGTTTCAAACATAAAGAATAGCACAGATAATAACACAGTGAGCCCATTTGCTCACGCCTTCATTTTTAGATACTGTTTTTGCCATATTTAGTTTTTCCCCACAGAGTGACTGGTTTCACATAGAGTTGGAGTCTTCTGTGTGCCCGTAGTTTTTAGTAGCAGAATTACGTTAATTAATTTGACATTTGGGTTTTTATCTGCCTAAGTGAGAACTTAATGGTCAGGTAAATGTCCACTGTTCAGTAATGGCTTACTGATACCTTGTTCTCGATAGACAGACCGGGTAATAAAAACAATCATGGGACTGGCTCAGCGATGAACAGGTCCATCAAATCCTTTGTAAAACAGAAGACGTGTAAGCAGCACCTCACTCTGATTTAACAGATGCCCACAGTGTGCACGGCTTTTACTGTACCAGGCACTGCTCTAAGTGCTGTCTCTGTGTGGACTTGTTTGATTCTCATACTGGTCCTGGGAGGCCATTCCGTTGCTGTGATTTTTCCCATTTTACTGTTTCAGTGATGAGGAAACCGAGGCCCCGTCCCGGGTCTCTGAGCTTTGATCTAACCAGGCGGCCTGGCCCAGGGTCTTTGCTCGTATTCACTGCAGTGTGCACCTCCAGACTCAGGCACTTAGCACAGCCAACTCCTGTTCTCAGACATGAGCAGTGAGGCTCCGAGAGGATCTGCTCCCTAAGAAGAAAAGGAGGCTTATTTTCAGGGGTGGAACTAAACTGTCATATAAAAGTTTCAAAAACTGTGGATCCTAATTATTTAAGAGTTAATGTCAGATTCTTTACCAAAAAAAGAAGCAGTGACTCTCAGCCTGAAACAGTTAGTGAACACCTACCACAAGCCCTGTCTGAGACACTCAGCGGCTGGGGGAGAGCGCTTGCCCCGTGAAGGATTCCATCCCAGCACTGCCAGGCCTGGGGGAGCCCTCCCTTTGGTCCTCATCCTGACAGCCTGAGCAGAGATGCCCGAGTTTGTGGATCTCCTCAAAGCAGTGGACTTTCCATCTTTTTCTCCTCCCAAGCCACCCTCCCCAAGCCAGGCAGCTTGACATTATAACATGGGCAGGGTTTTCTGTGCTGTTACAGGTTTTTGTGTGTACTGTATTTGAAGAGTAGTAGGTATCCAAGTAGAGGATTTCCTAGTTATATTTTTGAAGTTCTGTCTGTAGTTAATATAACGAATTCTTCAGAGGTTGCTCAAATCGTGGGCTGCTTTTTTTTTTTTTTTGGCGATCCAGAAATTCTTTGGTATATAGGGTATATTCTAGCTGCAGTGATAGTTCTTTTTTTTTGTTTTGTTTTTTGAGACAAGGTCTCCCTATGTAGTTCAGCCTGTCTTTCAACTCATCATGTAGCCCAGGCTGGCCTCAAACTCATGGCAATCCTCCTGCCTCAGCTTCCCTGAGTGCTGGGACAACAGGTATGGGCCACCACACCTGGTAACATTCTTTTCTTTTAAATCACTTTCTCTGGGGTGTAGCTCAGTGGCAGAACACATGCTTAGCATATGCAACATCCTGGTTTGATCCCTGGCACCAAAAAAATAATACTAAAATAAAAATTTAAAGTTTTTTTTACTCCTACCTTAATTCTTTCCTTGCTAATACTTTGTGTTTTTCTTCTAGATGGGCTTCCTTCTCAAGGATTTCTTGACAGTGCTACTTGATTGTAAACAATCACCTGGAAATAGTGATGATAACATATTACCTTATTTGAACAAGTTTTCCTCTATTGAGTACCAAGCCATGTGATGGTAACTTGGACTTTAATAAACGGGAGACGAGTTTGAACCGAAATTGGGTATTGTTTCCTTCTTTGCATTGAGAATCAGAAAATGAATCAGCGTAGGGCCTTTGCTCAGTGCTGTGCCTTCTTACTGCTGGGAAAACTGCTTCCCAGGAAAGTCAGCTTCATCAGCTGCTTTGAGTGCTCTGCTGCCAAAGCAGCTGACGGCTGGAAGGCACTTGTCCATCATTTCCTTCTCTCTCGGCAGGGCGGGAGGACACCCCAGCTGTGGAGAGAGACTGACGAGTCCCCACCGAGGCAGGAAGTGAGTTCACAGTCGGGAGGGAGGAGTGTGAGTGGTCCCTGGAGGATGTGTGAAGTGGCCCCTCACCCGCCCGGTGTTTTTTCTCAGTGCCCTTCCTCCTGTTCTGTTCTTCCCTAGCAGTGCAGTGTTCACCTCGGGCACCAGAGCGTTTTGTGCGGTAGGCTGGGAGGCAAGGCAGTTATGGAGCACACAGGAGGTGGGCTGCAGGCCGGCGTGTAGGAGGGAGGAGAGAAACACGTGTCACACACTAACAGTGGTCAAGTTGTAAAACCCTCACAGACTTGTTAGTGTGCTCAGTAGCCTCCTTACCCCAACTCCCAATTTAGGGGAAGGGGTCATTTTTTGAGACGGGGTCTCACTGTGTAGTTCAGGCAGGCTCTGAACTCACTGCGTAGCACAGGTTCGCCTTGAACTCCAAGTGACCCTCCTGTCTCAGCCTCCCAAGTGCTGGGATTACAGGCGTGTGCCACCACTCCTGGCATTGTTCACCTTTTACTCCTTCCAAAATGTCTTTCTGTTTTTCCTTTCGTTGTTGCTGGTTTGGGTTTTTGGTTTTTTGAGATGCTAGGGATTGAACCCAGGGCCTCGTACATGCTAGACAAGTGCTCTGCCACTGAGCTACACCCCAGCCCTGTTTCTCCCCAATTACAAAGGTACACGCTTGTGAAACAATACAGAAAACAAGAATGTTAAAAATATACCTGACATTCATCATGGCATAATGGTGGCTTAAAGGTGTTAGGACTAGGCTGGGGATTTAGCTCAGCAGTTAGAGGGCTTGCCTTGCAAGCACAAGGCCCTGAGTTCGATCCCCAACACCAAAAAAAAAAAAAAGGTGTTACGACTAAACCTTGCAGTCCAAAAATTAGCAATTCCTTTTAATTTACTCATATTATTTCCTTTAAAATAAGAGCAGCCAGCACAGTGTGGTGGTGCACATCTCTAATCCCAGCACTCTGGGAGGCTAAGGCAGGAGGATTACCAATTCCAGCCCAGCCTGGGCACCTGAGCAGTTTAGGAAGATCCTGTCTCAAAATGTTGCCCTCTCTTTTTGTATTTCATGCAGGGAAGACTTGTGTTGATGGTTGAAAAATGGATATTCCACAGCATGTGAAAATTATAAAATTCCAAGTTCACTGTCCACAAACAAGGTTTTCCTGGAATCCAGCCACGTGTGTTCATTTACATGCTATCTGTGGCTGCTTTTTGACTTTTTCAAAGATTGTGATAAAATATACATAAAACTTCCTGTCTTAATCATTGTAAAGTATACAGTTCAGTGGCATCAAGTGCATTCAGAGTCTTGTGTGTTATCGTCTTTCTTTCTTTCTTGCTTGCTTTGCCCTGAGATACATCCCCTGTCTTTTTTCATGTTTTATTTTGAGGCTGGGTTGCCCAGGTTGGGCTCAAACTTGAAATTCTCCTGCCTCAGTCTCCAACATTGCTGGGAATAGAGGCCTGGCCTGTTTTACATTGTCTGTGGCTGCCTTACATTATATTGGCAGTGTTGAGTAGTTGGGATAGAGACAGCATGGTCCACGAGGCCAAAAATACTTACCATTTAGCTTTTAGCAGATTCCAGAAAAAGTTTGCCAACCCTTAATACAAAATAATAAAAATAATTTTTAAAGCAAACAAACTTCTAAATCATGAGACCTGTTTTTTCCCCTCAGTACTGACTGAGGATTGTTTTTGTTTTATTTTTTGTTTTGTTTTGTTTTTGTTTTTTTTAGACAGGGTCTCCTTTTGTAGTCCAGGCTGGCCTGAAACTCGTGGCAATCCTCCTGTCTCAGCCTCCCGAGTGTGGAGATTACAGGCATGTGCCACCATGTCCAGCTTTGAGTAGGTTTTGTTTTGGTTTTTTTGCTGACAGGATTGGACCAGGGAGCACCAAGTTACATTCCCAGCCTATTTATTATGAGACAAGGTCACATTAAATTGCCCAGGCTGGCCTCAAATTTGGGATCCTCCTGCCTCAGCCTGCCAGGTAGCTGGGGTTACAAATGTGCACCATTGTGCCTAGCTCATAAGGCTTATGAGTAGGAGCCACAGTGGTCAGAGGCCAGTGTAACTGACAAATTTCTTCCTCTTAGTCAGTGCCTGTGTTTCCCTCCAGCACAACCCCATTAGTCAAATTGCCGGAGGAAGTAGGTGCGACTTTTAGTTTGATGGATTCCCACCCACATAGTGGAATTACACAGTAAATGAGGACCCTTGAACAGCTGATTTGGATGGGTGTGGATTCTTGCCTACAACAGGAGGTCTCTCTTTTCATATGCTTTACTTTGAAATTTTTCAAACTAATAGTTTGCCAATAAATTTGTCTATACCTAGTATACAGACATTTTTTCCTCATAACTATTTAACTCTTTTCAAATTAGTATCTATTTGTCTTACAGATTGATCACATTCATCACGGGGAATTTGTACCTGTGCATAATACATCTTAATTCTTTTTTGGGGGGTGGTGCTAGGGATCGAACTCGGGGCCTTGTGCTTGCAAGGCAAGCACTCTAACCCCTAAGCTCAATCCTCAGCCCCATATTTTAACTCTTTCTTTCCCATTGCCCTCCTAATAAGTAAAAAAGTAAGTTTCAGGCATGACACTTCACTCCTAAATACTCCAGCAGACATATAAAAACAAGTTGTTCTTCCCACATAACTACAGTACATGAGGCTTTCGAAGTTTGGCATAAGATGGATATGGAGGTACATTCCTGTAATCACTGTGCTCCAGAGGCTGAGGCAGGATGATCATGAGTTCAAGCCAGCCTGAGTTACATAGACCCTGTCTCAAAACACCAAAAATGAAAAGGTTTGGCACAGCCAGCTGTAGTGGTCCCTGCCTATAATCCCAGCTCCTCAGGAGGCTGGTGGGAGGATCGGAACTATAATAAGTGAGGGCTATTAGACATTCTCTGTTTTTTTGATCAATCGTCTTGGTTCTGTTTTCTTTTGGGGGGGATGTTGGTGCTGGGAATTGAACTCAGGGCCTTACACTTGCTCAGCAAGCGCTCTACCACTTGAGCTAAATCCCCAGCCCCGATTTCTGTTTTTTGAGACACGGTAATTAGCAAGAGCCTTTGTCACAAATTTAAAAAGAATTAAAAAGGGCTGGGGATAAATAGCTCAGTATGGTGGCATTGGGTTCAATTCCCATTACCAAAGTGGAAGAAAGGGAAAAAGGTGATCAAAAATACAGTTAATGTTTAATCAGTTCGGGGGCTCAAACTCAGGGCCTTGTGCTTGCAATGAATAGATAAAGAAGATGTGGGGTTTTTTATACAATGGAGTACTACTCTGCCATAAAGGAGAATAAATTTGAGACATTTCTAGGTAAATGGATGTACCTTGAGACCATACTCTTTTTGGTGCTAGGCATCGAATGCAGGGCCTTGGCAATTGCTAGGCAAATGCTGTACTACTGAGGTAAACCCCAACCCCGAGACCCCCAGACCATACTCTTAAGTGAAATAAATCGGACGCACATGTTCAAATATTGCATGGTTTCTCTAGCGTGAGAAGCAAAGTGTAAATAAGGAACAAAATGTATAATAGGTATTTTGAAAGAGGAAGAAAAAAATGGGAAGGAACTAGGGGGAAAGGATGGAAAGGAAAAGAAGGAAAAAATGGAAACAAAGCTTTTGTAAATAAGAGAAAGAAGGGTTGAAGGGAGGGGAGGCGAATGGGAGAAAAGCAGCAAGATTTATCATGTACAGGTATAAATTCCCTGTGATCAGTGTGATCATTTTGTATACCTAAAATATACCAATAAAATTAATTTTAAAAAATGTTTTAAGAGGTTGATCATGAGTGATAAAAAATACACAGTCAATGATTAAAATAATTTACCAGTAAGCAGCTAGAGGTGACCAGTGAAAATGATTCACTACTCTCGACCTAGCAAACCCCACAGAGTCGCAGATGAAGAGGTTCAAATCTTCGTGTTTAAGAACACAGGTGAGGGCTGGGTATTTAGCTCAGTGGTTAGAGTGCTTGCCTTGCAAGTGCAAGGCCCTGAGTTCGAGCCCCAGTACCAAAAAAAAAAAGAACAGGGGTGAAACTTTTCAGGCCATCAAGGGCATCCATATCCAAAAGGCCAACTATCTGAACGGTGTCCGCTGAAGAAGTAGCCCATGCTGTCCCAGTGTGATGATGGTGGGGTGGCATCTACGCCCAGGCCACACGGTGGGGCTGGACTCAGGGTCAGTGGCCCAAAGCAATGCTAGATTTTTGGTGCATGTGCTTAGAAATGCAAAGAGTAACAGTGACTTTAGGGGTTTAGACATAAATACTCTGGTTGTTTAACACACATCCAGGTAAGCAAGGTGCCCAAGATGCACTGCCAGCCAACAGAGCTCATGATTGGAGTCGCCCACTCTCAAACTGTTCCTAGACCAGAGGAGGAGGTTGCCTACATGAAAAAGACATACCAGGAGAAAATGAAGAAACAAAAACTTACAACGTGGGAATAAATGAAGTATAAAGTAAAAAATAACACTGGTTACAGTAGAAGACACATGAATTCCCCTCAAAATACTCCCCCTCGCTTTGAACACACTTATCCCATCCTTCTTGGCAATATGTCTTTTTACTTTAAACATTCACCATGTTTCCATCACCCCCTTGTAAATAAATAGGTTAAAAAACCCAAATGGAGGGCTGGGAATTTAGCTCAAGTGGTAGAGCACTTGCCTAGCAAGTGCAAGGTCCTGAGTTCGATCCCCAGCACCCGGAAAACAAACAAAAAACCAAATGGAGTGCTCCTCCTGCCCCATCCTCCACAGTAGCTGTGACAACAGCAAAGCCAAGAGAAAAATCACTTCTAAAAAAGGGTGAGGCTATAGCTCAGTGTGGAGACTTTGGGTTCAATACTCGGTACCGAAAAAGCAAAAACGCGGGGTTTGGCGTCAGATCCGCCCGCCCAGACACTGCCTCCAGGTGTCACCTCCCTGAACCTGTAGTGCCTGTTTCCTATTCTGAAGCAGGTACCTCCCTGCCTCCTACTTTTTTGGTGGGGGGGAGGGGTGGGCACAGGGTCTCTACGTAGGCTAGGGTGGCCTCGAGCTCGCGGCGATCCTTCTGCCTCAGCCTCCCGAGTGTGGGCTCACAGTCGCACGCCCGCGGGGCCGCATAAATGTCATCTTCTCACTGGAGACAACTGGGCGCCGGGACAGCACCAGGGTCACAGCGACTTCCAACCTGCAGCGCGCGGAATCCGCAAGACGGAACCCTTTGCGGGGCGGAACTCTTGTGCCACCCGCCCCGTATCCCAACCGGACAGCGCAAGGAACGGCCCGCGCACGCGCGTCGTCATCCTGCCGCCGAAGCGCCTGCCCGCCAGCGGCGCGGTAGCCTCGGGGAGGGGCGGGACCTGGCCATGGCGACCGCGGAGCCCGGCAGCCGCGCGGCTCGGGCTTCGACCGCCGGGTCCCGGCCAGGCGCGGGTCCGGAGCGCACGGCGGGAGCTGCGGGGCTACCCTCGGGGAGGCGAGGAGGGGAGCGTGCACCCGCGGCCGTGGAGAAACGCGGACCGTACACGGTGGCGCGCGCGCCATCCGTCCAGGCCAAGCTGCGTGCGTGGGGCGGGTCCTGGGAGGTCTCGGGAGGAGGGGCACGGGGGATGGAGAGACGCGGCTGATCTGGCCCTTTGCTTTCCAGAGAAGCACCGGGACCTGGCCAAGGCCGTACTAAGGAGGAAAAGCGTGCTGGGAGCCTTGCCGAGCCGCCCCGACTCTTCAGGGAAAAGGTCTCGGCGACGACACTTTCCCCGGGCCGGCCGCACCCCCGAAGGCTGAGTCCTCGGCTTCGGGGTCACGGCCGTGTTCGGGGCTCCTCTGATCCCGCTGTCGGGTTTACTGTCTGGAAAATGGAAGAAGAGCGACTTCCTCTCTTCCTTTAAGGCAGTGATACACCCCAAGAAGGGGCTTGGAACGAGGGAGTCAGACAGTGCAAAGGTCCTCCCCCGACCTGGTGGCTGCAGGCCCTACTAGAGGATTGACAGCCCGGTGGGAAGGGCCAGTGCTGTGTTCTGGTTTCTTCACAGACTGGCAAGCTCTCAGAGCTGGATAGGACCCTGTCCAGTGCTGCCCTTTGCAGCTGAGAGCTGACACCCACAGAGGCAAGGAAATGTGCCCATAGACTTGCAACTTTTGGTCCTCTGGTTAAATAAAGAGTAGGAGTGCTTTTCCTGGCTCGAGAAAAGTCTGGCATGCTTTTTCCCAGGAGCGCTGGGGGGCGTGGAGTGGGGCCTTCCTACCCTGAGGTGCTTAGCCAGGTGCTGGAGTTGCAGGCATCTGGCCCCGTGTCCAGGTAGACGGCAGCTCTGCCCAGAGCACATAGTTTTTCTTCTCTGCAAGGGCGAGGATTCTGGCTTTCCCTGTGCAGGGCCTGGTCTTTCATCTGTGCTTGGTGTCTCCTCCCTGTCCCACAGGTCAGTGAAGTTTAACAAGGGGTATACTGCTCTGAGCCAGAGTCCAGATGAGAACCTGGTGTCCCTCGACTCTGACAGGTGAGTGTGCCCCCTGGCACTGCAGGGTGCCTGGTGTCTTCCCTTGTTTTTCACCTCCTGCAAGGCCCTTGTGCACACTCGAGGCTGTTGTCTTGTGAACACTGCCCTTCCCAGGAACACTGAGTAGTCACACTGTTCTAGGGTCTACAGCCCCCATGTGTCCCCAGGGAACCACCCTGACCTGTTAGGTCTGCACCATTAGTGAGAATGACTCTGTTCCTGCTAGAACCCATTGAGGCAGCATTTGCACTCTCCTCCGGTTCTGGACTGAGTGTTCTGGTGTGTGGTTGGCTTCACAAATCATCCAGGTCCCCCAGCCCCTTGCATGCTGTCTACGTTGCCAACCGCCTGCATGCTCCACAGGCCTCCCCTGATCTGACCATGTTCCTCTTCTCCTAGCGATGGGGAGCTGGAATCCAGATACTCCTCCGGGTACTCCTCTGCTGAGGCAAGTCCAGAGCACCCTTCTGCGTGGGGTCATCCTGCAGGCAGCCTTCCCACCACAGCCAAATGTGGGTGTGGTGCCTGCTGTGTACACAGCACTGTACCAGACTTCTGGTCTGTTCTCCGCTCTTCCACTCTGCCCTCTTCCCCCAACAGAGGTATAGGCATCTTAGGAGGGCAGTTGACAACCACGAGACCAAGCATCCTCGGGCTTGGAGATGAATCCTCTTAATAGATCCCTGCTGAGGGTTGACTAGCCCCTGCTTGCTCGAGTTCTTCTTGTAATTACATACTCAGTACCTTCAAGAAGCGTCGCTTGCTGCCCTTTCAGCACACGCACAACGCCTTCTTCGGTCACTTTTGCAGAAGCTGTCTCTTGCTAATCTGCAGTGTTTCTTGCGGCTTGGACTCACTGGTCTGAGGCCTTCCAGTGTCAAACAGTAACTAGCCCCTTTTTTTCATTATTGGGGAATGAGCACTGCACACTAAACAACTTCATGCACACCAGACAAGTGTTCCGCCGCCTTGAGACAGGGTGCCTAAGCTGGCCTTGAACTTGAGATCCTCCTCTAGTCTTCCTTTCGACTGTCCTTTATTCGAGATCAGCATTCAACCCTCCCCCACCCATCTCCCACCAAGCGTGCTTCCATGTCAAACAACTTCAGTTCCTTCAGTTCTTCCATCTGTGGGAACTCAGACTGAGACATGCCTGGGCTGGCCTTGTGGGCATTGTTCACAGTGACTGTCCCAGACAAAAACCAGGCTCTCCACCAGGCACAGTGGCATGTGCCTGTTGTCCCAGCTCCTCAGGAGGCTCAGGTGGGATCACTTGAGCCCAGGAATTTAAGGCCAGCCTAGGCAAGACAGAGACCTCACCGCTGAAAAGAAAAGTTCTAGGGGCTGGGGATTTAGCTCAGTGGTAGAGCACTTGCCTAGCAAGTGCAAGGCCAAGTTCGATCCCTGGCACCCCTCCCCAAGAAAGAGTTCTGGCATGTGCAAAGAGGCAGTTTGGACATGGTTTTCTCCTTGAATGTCTGAGATGCTATCCAAGATTGTTAAAACAAAAGTAAATTTAGCCAAGAAGCAAAAGAAGTCTTACTCTTTCTGGCCTCATTTATTTTGTCTGCCCAGTGGGACTGGTGAAACCAGGCTGACTGGTTCCATATTGTAGGGATCCAGCTCTGTAGGGCAGGGCCAGGAAAGATGACAACTCTAACAGGCAGTGTGGACAAAGCTGCTCCTTGCCCTCTCCCACTGTAAACCATATTCCTGTACTGCTCTAGCCCATTGTTCTGTCATCATTGTCCCATATCCTTCAGCCTTGACAAGGACATCTGGGTTCCTGTGGGAACGGTCAGGGAAATGACTGTCAAACGATCTGGAATTTGAAACTGGTATCACTTATGTCAGAATTCTTCAGTGGGAGCAGCTCCCCTGGGGGTCACTGACCTGAAGCCTGGAGGATATTAGTGAAGGCACAACTTGGAGGTGGTGGCGCTTCCTGCAGTCCTGGGATGCCTGGGTGGGCCTGGAGTGGAGCATGGACGGGAAGCTCCAGTTTTGGTATGTGGGTGGCAGCTCTCTCTGCATGGCACCTTGGCTTACAGTTCCCACCTTACCTTCTTTTAGCAGGTGAACCAGGATATGAACCGGCAGCTGCTACAGGATGGCTACCACCTGGATGAGATTCCAGATGATGAGGACCTGGACCTCATTCCCCCAAAGCCTATGACCTCCTCCACATGCACTTGCTGCTGGTGCTGCCTTGGGGACTCTTCCTGTACCGTCCAGTAGACAGACGCCTCCAGCACGGGCCCTGCTCATCATGAGGCAGACAGAGCCTCCTGGCCTTCATAGCTCAGAGCACAGTGGGGACAGCTGGCAGTCCAGAACCAATAGAGGCATCAGCCCTCTGAGACAGTTGGGGACCTCTTGGGAACCCTCACCCGGTGCTTCTCAGGCCAAAGGCCCATCTGGGCCCTGGGGTTGATAAGCCGAGTTCTGCAGTTTCCCTCCGTTGTCAGTGCAGAGTTTGGAAAAGCTGCTTTAATAAGAGCAGGAGCAGAGGAATTAGGGTTTGTATGGTGACTGATGGAGGTGGCTGAGAAGTGCACTTGGCTGACGTCTTGACTGGTGTTTGCTGTAGTTGTCAAGGTAAGGTGCAGCTTTTGTCCGGGCTGTGCTGGACGGTGTTGCGTGGAGGCGGAAGATAGCGCTTCAGGGCTTGCACTCTGGAAAGGAAGTTAACTGGGATGGCTCAGGAAATTCCATATGCTGTCCTCCTCTTCCCATTTCTTAGGTGGTTCACAGGTGTGACCTTCAAGAGCATGAAACTGGTCCCTCTGTGCCCCCAGGATAACACCTGTCTATCTGTGGCAGGGAATGCAGCAAGTTGCCAACAGGTTCATGGCTTCCAGAATCCCTGGACCTGGGGCAGCTGTTCAGTGGGTTAACTCTGGTCAGCCCCTCTGTAGTTAGAGGAAAACTGCTTCACCCTAGACATATTTATTTGTATTTCCCTGGTCTTGACTGGCTTCACCAGTCTAGAGCTGAGGCTGGCCACAGACACCTGCAGTTTTTGTGGGTCCCACCAGAGGGAGCTATTGCAAGTGCAGTCCAGGGTCGTCTTGTTCAGCCTTTTAAACTGGAGACGGCAGTGGGTGCCTTTGGTGTACTGGTATGTCGGTGTGGTTTGGGCAGACTGGGGAGAAGAAACCTGAGCCAGCTCTCAGGAGCAGTGACCTAGTGGCAAGTGCAGAGGCCTCCTCTCCGCATGGCTTGCCCTGCAGCCGAACTCTGCACCAGGGTGAGCCCTTACCAGTGCTTGCCTGGCGTGAGACCCTGGAAAAATCCCCAAGGACTGGGCTTTACAGCAAGCCTTAGGTGATCGCCTACAGTTGTGAGCCCGGTAATTCTGCTGGCGAATTTCTCTTGCGGTCCCAAGCATTCCTCTGGAGTTGAGTTTTATGACAACCCCTCCTCAACCCCGCACTTTTTGCCTCACCTGGTGTAGTGAGGTTGGAAAGGGGGTACACAAGGTTCACAGCCCAAAGGGTAGTCAGGACCAGGGCATGGAGCGTCCAGTCTCTCGTTTCCCCCGTGTTCTGTGACCCCTGGGGGCCCCTAAGGGACAGGAGGGACTCTCAGCTCCACCAGAAGAGGCGGATAGCAAGGGAAGGCCTGGTGTGTTCCTCGTCAGACACTGTCCTTGGGAAGGCCGTCTTAGCAGTGCTCGGGGGATTCTGTGTTTTTGTGAGACTGGGAGCTTGAGACATGTGCACAGCATCTCTGGCTGTGGCTGATTGTTCTGCTGCTGGCAGCGTCACAGGATGAAGAAAGACGGAGGCCCACCAGCTTGGGGCTGGGAGAGCAGGTGGTGGCTGCTCTGTTCTGCACCAGGGCTCTGTATCCACCCAGGTGCCCCACATTCCGAGCTGTCCCCAGCATGGAGACTGTGTGCTGGCCTCTGGGTCTCCGCAGAGGGAAGAGCTCAGGTCAAAAGGGGACAGATGAAGTGCAGTGTTGTGAGGCCACTCCATGAGGGCAGAGAGGGACATGGAAACCAAACGTTTGAGGGGTTCTGGTTAGAGAGAGTAGCCTGGGCGTTTGGGAACCCAAACCACGCCCTCTAGATGGTTGTTGCTGTAGTCAACCCTGGGTACTGGGGCTGAACGGCTCCTGGAGGCGATATTCTGGAATTAGGGAGCCCCACAGGACGGCAGTGCCTTGTAGCAGGGTACACTTGGTTAGCTGTTGAGGCCAGGACCACAGACCAAATGTCATCAATGAAGGCACCAAGATGCCTAGAGTCACACTCCCTTAATCCAGAGTGCGGGGTGCTCTGCAGGTGACAGTCTCCAGGGGGAGGGGTGCCTGGGGCACCCTCAGGCAGGAGTGGTTCCAGCCAGTATTCACACAGTGCTCAACAGACCCCTCGGCTTGTACTTCTGCACGCTGTATGCTCATCAGAATAAAGGCACCCACGTTAGCTGAGCCGTGTCTGTGTCGCACAGGGATTTTTAATGCCCACATACTCTGAAATGAAGACATACCCTGGCGAGCCAACCATGTGACCCCTCCTGGAGCTCCCCTGTCTCTGCTCTTCCTTTGTCTCACTGGAGGCCACGAGTAGCCTTGCAGATAACTTGTCTCAGAATGGGTTTCCTCTGGCAGACCCTTTCTTTTCATTTGTTTGTTTTTCTAAGCCAAAGAAATTTCTTGTCCTTGTCCCAAAGATGGTTCAAAGAAATTTTTCACCTCTAGGATGGGGTCTTGCTGAGTTGTCCAGGCTGGTCTCAGACTCGTGATCTCCTGCCTCAGCCTCCCAGAATGCTGGGTTTGCAAGTATGCACCACTGCACATGGCTACCAAAACCTTTTTTAGCTGGGGATTTAGCTCAGTGATTAGAATGCTTGCCTGGCAAGCACAAGGCCCCGAGTTCAATCTCCGGCACCAAAAAAAACAAAAAACAAAACAAATGAAACCTTTTTAAAGGTGTTTTCCTGGAACTCCATTTATGGGGACTCTAGTGTGGAATAAAGCAGGAATAAAGGAGCTTCCTGAGTCTATACCCTTATCCTACAGGGAGGAGAGCCGGGGGCCTAGCTCTGCTTAGTCTGGAGTGATAGGGTCAATACCACAGGCCATACACCTCCATGAGGTCACAGAAGGGAGCAGCCTCTTGCAGGGTTCTGGCCCTGGAGGGAGAACTGGATGATTCTGTCCAAGCCCTGTAGTCTTCAACGACTGGATCTGCTTCAGGAGGCCAACAACCAGTAGTTTGAGTTCAGTAGCAGAGTGCTTGCCTAGCACACACAGACCCTGGCTTTGATCCCTAGCACAGGGAAACATGTCCAGGTTTGCAGGCCATGCAGTCTGGTGAGGAACTCGGTTTTATGGTCTCATCCAGATGCAAACAAGCATGCATAGCTGGGTCTGGCCTGTCAGCACTCCCAGCGCTGCAGGAGCAGCTGGAAACAGGACCGGGGTCTTGCCCTGCTGACCGGTCACCCCTCAACCTGCTTCTCCAGGACCCGAGGTCTGCCTGCACGTGTACAGCTGAGACAGGCTGGCTTCTTCACCCACTCCTTCCATTACAGGTTCTGGAGCCTGGCCCGCTGCCCCCGAGAGCTGACTGAGCAAGAATAAAGGGAAACCTGGGCCCGGTCCAGGGAGGGCTCTTCCAGCCCACTGCAGGGACAGAACACAGAGGTGAATGCTCTGCTCACAGCCTCGACACAAGCTTTAATTGCCTGGACAGCACAGGAGGGTGTCAGCACTGCAAGTCCTTGGGCCCCTGCCCTGTCATCCTTTGCAACTGGGGACAGCAGCCCCAGGCGAGAACCCCACTCCTGGCGGCTCTGCCGGGCGCTGAACTAAGTCGGGACCACAGGTGTCACCAGACAGCCTGATGCTGTGGGCAGCGCAGAGCTACCACCTCTGGAGTTGACACTGGCAGGCTCGGGTATGTTGAGGAGTGGTGAGAGGAGTGTCGGCCTTGTCCCAAAAATGGCTCAGGCTGGGCATGCCCTGGAGTCACCACCTGCCAGCTGACTGCCCTGTTCTCGAGTGCACCCAGAGTGTAGGGCAGGAAGGGGCTTGGGCCGGTGACCAACGGGGACAGCTGGGAAGGATGCGGCCGCTACAGCAGACAGCAGGCCCGGAACAGCAGCAGGTCCTGGGGTGCAGTAAGCTTCAGTGTGATGTTCTCATTGGCCCCAACAAAGAGCACTCCGCCGCGCTGCAAGGGGATGGCTGCTTGGGCCGTGGACAAGCTGACTGTCACTGTCCCCTTCACCACCAGGAGGATGCTGGCAGAGTCCAGCGCCAAGACCTTATATTCAGTGACAGAGCCAGGAACCTGTGCAGGAAAGTACAGCCCAGACTCGGCTCCAGGCTCGGGATGATCTCGAGGGCAGTGAGGGACAGCTCTGTCACCTCCTCCCCACCGTTCAGGCTCTTGTCAGCATGGAAGCCACATCTGCTCCTGGCACAGACTAGCCGGGCCTGACAGCTGGCCCCAGCCAGGTGAGCTCAACAGGCAGATACCCAGCCCCAGGTGTACACTGCACTGTGACCCCCATCCAGGTTGGTCACAGCGCACGAAGGACACCCACCACGACCGCCTCACCTGCATCTTCATCACTGTGAAGTCAGGCACGGGGGGGTCATAGACGGAGAGGTAGGGGTCTTCCTGGCTCTGCGATGGGGGGAAGAGCCTGTCCGTGCTGGGAGTGGGGGTGTAGTTGAGCATGTCACACAGGGTTGGCACGTCGATGAACTTGGGCGTCAGGCCGGCACGCACCGTGTTGTCTGAACATGCCATGCACTCCACACAGTCTGGAGACAGGAAGTTGTCACATGCTAAGCTGATCCCCCAGGGTCTGGTGCTTCAGGGCCAGGTCCCTAAGCTGAGCTTGGTGAACCTTCTGCAGGGTTAGGGCAACTGTGTGAAGAGCATTTTCCAGGAGAATGCTGCTGAGATAGCAGACACCAAAAGCGGGCGACAGGCCACTCGCTATGGCCAGGGGGGCCATGCTAACCCCTAGGGGCCCCAGACCTGTGACTCGTCTCCCATTTCTGTGGCAGAGTCCCACATGTGAGTGGGTAAGCTACTAGTCATAATGGGACATGCTCAGTGGCAGTGCATATTTAATGGGAAAATCTCCAGGTCCACAGGGCAGCATGCGGGGGTGGGGTGGGGGACGAGGCAGCCTGGGTTCCCATGCTCACTGTTGGGCCTAATGTCAGAGTATCGCCTCCAGACTGTCGTTCATGCCTACTGGCCACTCACCACTGAGGCCAGGCGCCCTCAGGTCAACTGGGTGAAGGCCTCCTGGATCACCCTGTCCTCTTCTGTCCAGATGGGCAAACAAAGCCCATGGGGCAAGGCTGAGGGGCTCACCTCCCTCCAGGTAGGCATGCGGCACGTTGGCCTCCAGAAACATGGCCTCCCCCGGCTTCAGGGTGAGCAGGTTCAGGAAGTAGATGGCAAAGCAGCCGATGTCCCCTGGGTACTGCTGGTGCAGCCGCAGCAGGAGCTCCCCACAGATGTCATCCACGTTGTTTCCAGCTGACACTGAGGGTCACAAAGTACCCACGGCACTTAATAACATTTGGTGGTGGTCTCAACTCCACAATGTCCAGGAGTCTTGGGGAAGAGTCTCTACCACCCCCAGGCCCACTGGGGTTCATCCTTCCTTGGCCCTCCACCCACACAGGTCCCATCTCACCACACTTGGACTGTTGACACTGTACAGGCCTCTAAAAGGGCCGGACCTCTCAACCTTGGCACGACTGGCACTGGACGAGACAGTTTGTTGTAGGTGCGTCCTGTGCACTGCTGAATACCTAGCAGCATCCTCAGCCTCATCCACCAGTCAACACTAGCACCCCCGGTCCAGGGTCTGACAATTAAGTCTCTGGACAACTGCCAAACGTCCCCTGGTTGAGAACCACAACTTCTGTTCCATGGAGCGTGACAAACTCCCCAGGAGCCCAGGATTTTGCCTCTCCTAGCACTGAAAGTCCCATGTCTCAGGAAATGCCTCAGTCCCAGGTGACCTGGGATGGTGTGTTCCCCAGATAGCCCAAGGCCCAACGTGCTAAGGGTCATGGGTCCCGCAGACGGGGCGGGGGAAGATGAGCGCACCCGGGCTGCAGGCCTGAGGGCAGGCTGCTTGGAGGGGTGGCCCAGGGCAGCATGAGCACAGAAGCAGCAACGGTACATGTCAGTAAAGGTGAGTGTGTGCCGCCACAAGGAAGGGGCCAACTGGCCAGGGTTAGGGTGGGGCCGAGTCCATACAAAGACCTGTGAATGGCTACTCGACCAGGCCGAATGTGAGGCCAGACATAGGTCCTTGCCTGGGGAGACCACAGTTCCAGCACATGGGCCCAGGACACCAGACTTGGGGGTGCTGAGGGCAACAATGGATGCAGAACAGGAGCCGCAAGAGCATGAGTCCTGTCATGAGAGCACATGGGCAGAGAAAACACCCAAAACCACCACCACCAAACCTGAAAGGGGGGGCAGCAGGGCAAATGTGCAGAGATGAAACCGGAGTATATTCAGGGTCACCTGAAGAAGTGCAGGGTTGTAGGCGAAGGAGCTGCGGCCTCCTTGGGCCACATCAGCTCTCAGCTGGCATCTGGCTGCCTGTGTTCCTAATGCTTGTATGGACTCTGCCCAAGGTGACACAGCCACACCCATAAATCCGTGGTCACTTCCAGAACTCCTTAGCACGAGATCAGGCCCACAGGAGCATGTAAGAATGGGCCGATGACCAGCAGCGCTAGGCAGCTGTTCTCCAGAGCACAGGGGTGACCCCTTTGTCCCCTTCCTGCTCTTCAGCCTCCCAGTATAAGTCTGTCCATGGGAAGCGGCCAACAGAAGGCATCAGAAGAGTCTTCTGGGCCAGCCTGCCTTCCAGCCATCTGGAGAAAACTGCCCATCAGGGCCTTGCTCCCCAAAGGTGGGGAAAGAAATGGCCCGGCGAGCAGTGGCCCACCTGTGCGAAGGAAGGGGCTGAGAACCCTCTCCTCAGCCTCACGTATGGGGGCAGCAAGGCCAGGGCATCACACCCACCTTGCTGGGAGACACGCTTCACCAACACATTGAGCTGCTCCGCCACTGCCTTCTTCTCGCTACTCATTAGGTGGGAGAAGCAGCTGCGCAGAGCTGAGGCCACCGCTCCAGGGCTCATGCTCTGCCTCAGCTGTGTGACTGCATCATCTCCAATCAGGAACTGGAACTCGGGCACCTCTGCAAGAAGCCGGGCCAGGGCTCAATCAAGAACAGGAGGAGGGCTCCCCAAGCAAGGAGACAGGGCCCGCCAAGCAAACTCAGCACGGTCAGCTGCTCCCCACCAGCCCTCGGCAACTACCCGTAAGCCTAGTCTAACCAGTCTGACTCCAAAACCTTTCATGAGCACAGCCAATCTTTCAGCCCCTGGGACATTCAGCCTCTGTCCTCTGTCACTGTCCACCCTGGCCTAGGTCCCCCATACGTCCCAGACCCAGCACACGTGTTCTTGGCGTTCCATTCAACCTTACTCTTCAGAAAGGTCAGGATCTCCTCCACGGGCCGGAAGCCACACAAGCCCTGAAAGGAGGTGAGTGCAATGGCCATCTCTGGCTTGTGGTTGGCATCGGGGTAGTGCTGCGGAGCCTGGAGGTGCAGCTTTTCCGCCAGTTCCTGTGGATGGTGGGGTGCAGCTGAGAACCCCCAGCCTACACCCTCTGTTCTCCACCCTCCCTGCTGCCACCCCACAGTGGCTTCAGACCTCTGGCAAGAAACCCAGCCAAGGCATGATACAGAAACTTGGGGTTCAGCCAACCCGAGCGGGGAAACAGGCCAAATCTGGGGTAGAGCCAGGCAGACTTTAAAAGGTGTGGCCAGTGAATCCAACAACCCTGACCAGGGTTGACAAGCTCTGATACTGACAAACTATGTGACTGGGTAAATCCGTCCCTTCAATCGGTCTGATGCTGCTTATCTAAAACAAGAAGTCTGGACAGATACTTGTTTGGACAGGGGCTTGGGTTGGTACAGGAACTCTGCGGGACTGGAGCTAAAGCCTCAGATAGGAAGCCTGGCCTGCTTTGGAAGCAGAACCCTTTCGAGAGCCAGGTAAGAAGATGGTAGATAGTGAATAGACCTGCACTGGTGGAGGGGAGACCAGAAAGAGATCCCCACGAAGAAGCTCAGAGCTATCCTGCCACAGGCTGGTCGGCTGCCCACTAAGGCTTGGCTACTACATGTGTCACCCGCATACAGCCTCACAAAGCTAAATTGGGACTCTTCAGACCTGCATTTAGCTCTGGGCTGGAGTCTGGTGTAGGTGTGGTAAATGCAGCAGTAAAAGTCATGGGAGCGCTATGAGACACACCTGTCTCCACCCTGCCTTCTGCACCCCACTGTGACCCTGTACCTTGTTGGGGTGTGCCTGGATAGATAGGGCTGTTTCCACCGAGAGCACTTTGAAGAGGAAGGGCAGCTTGCCGTTAAAGGCATCTTTGACCTTTGAGCCCAAGCAGTCCTGGTTCTCCGCAATCCACTGGCCCAGTGTCTTTTGTGAGATGCGGTTGTCAAGGATCTTGGCGTCCCCCCGGGGGTGTGCTCCCATCCACAGCTGCAGTGAGGAGAAGGAACCAACACTATCAGTCAACAGGACCCAAGATACACTGTGGTCCCTAGAGCAGTCAGGTCTGGATACAAATGCGCCCTCCATCACGACACACAGGGACACTGCTGACCCTAGAGACCCAGGCCCCAGTCCAGGCTCTGCCTCTAGTCAGCTAGCTATTTCTCTTCTCTAGTGTCACACTTCTTGTCTGTCAAGTGAGGAGAATGACACATGCGCTGTCAAGGTCACTGAAAAGCCATGACTCTCAAATGACTATGTAAGGGATTAACATTCATCTACTCCACTTTCAGATGCATTTATTCTAGGCTTTTTTTTTCCTTGAGGTTAAGCAAATTTTCATTGGTGATAACAAGAATAATAACTCCCAGATTTCCAAGAGGGGTCCCAAGTGGGTGACCCTATTCCTAGGCTGTAGCATTTTCTCCACTAAATTAGGAGGAATTATTTTCAGACTAATAAAGATGCAAAAGATAATCAAAGTAAAAAATGTCAAGAAAAGGCAGGCATGGTGGCACACGCCTAGAGTCGCAACAACTGGGAGGCTGAGGCAAGAGAATTGCTTCGAGTTTGAGGCCAGTCTGCAACTACAAACCGAGACCCTGTCTCAAAAAAAACAAGAAACAAAAAAAAGGTCAAAAATGATTAAAATTCAGTAGGTGCTGAGAGTTGTTCGGGAAAGGTGGTCCCTGGAAATCCCACACTTTTATGTCCCGTCTGTGGATCTACGCGGATCGGAAGAGCCAAGGAGGCATCCTGGTCCCTGCTACTGCCACTCCTCCCAGCCGATCCACGTAAAGCGGACTGGAGCGCAACCCGTCTCACCTCTGCATATGGCTTGTCCTCTGAGATTTGGACCAGCGGGTCACTGCTGGCCAGCAGCCGCGCCACTTCGCTGTTGGAGCCCCTCTTCCCCCAGGCATACTGCTGCACCACACAGGCAAGTGGGAATACTGGGGGACACACAGGGGTTAGCGCCTATCCCCGCCTCAGACCCGGCCCTAGAGTCCGGAGAGCCAGGCAGGAGCGGAGCGATCTGAGCAGGGACAGAAGCAGTCCGCAGGTTGTGGGATGAGGCCCCTCTCTTCTGCAAGCCTCAATGTTCCCATTTGTGAGCCGGGCCTCTGAGGATCTCATCTGCGTGCTGGGGCGCCGAGAAGGCTCAGGACAAGCTCGCCCACCGCCTTCAGTCTTCACAGACCCACACGCAGCCGGGGGCGCGGGGCCCTGTTCGAGAGCCGCCACCCCCACCGAGAGTCGCCACCCCCACCGCGGGGCCCATACTCCGCCCCGCCCAACTGTCATCCCCGGAGCCGCAGGGCCGGGCTCCGCCTGGCAAGTCAGGCTGGCGTTAGTGGCCGGGACACACCTACCACCATGCTCACGACCCCGGCCTGCCGCTCACCTCGAGGACCAGCCATCCTGACAGCTGACCTGGCAACCTGTACACGGAGTCTCCCTTCCCGGCATGACCCGCGGCCCCGCGCGCGGCTTCACGGGAGATGTAGTCTTTCCCTGTACACCCTCATAAGGTCCGGCGTTGGACCCTCTGCGCCTGCGCCTGGGGAGCAAGCATCTTGGGTGTAAATCTGCCTCCCTTCTCACGCGCAGGTTTTTGGGGTTTCTTTTTGATTTTCGTTTTATATTATTTTGTTTGAGACAAGGTCTCACTATATAGTTTAAGATGGTCTTGGGGCTGGGGATTTAGCCCAGTGGTTAGAGTGCTTGCCTAGCAAGCGCAAGGCTCTGAGTTCGATCCCCGGCACCAAAAACAAAACAAAACAAAAAACCAAAAAGATGGTCTTGAACTCATATGTAACCCAGGCTGGCTTCCACCTCGCGACAATTCTCCTGTCTGAGCCTTCCAGGTGCCTGGCTTACTGGCGTGCACCACTAGGCCTGGCCTCTGCACAAGTTTTTTAAGAAATGGCCAAAGAGCAAGGAGTGTTCCAATGGCTGCAGGAGACGGGTGGGGTGGCACAAACCTGTAATCCCACCACCGGGGCTAGGGATGGAGCTAAGTGCGACCTTGGGTGGGGGGTTGCTGTGGGATCCAAGGAGAACAAAATGATAGTACTCTGCCTTTGTAGCGCTTCCATTCTGGACAAGGAGGGAAGACAAACAAATGCGTGTAATAAGGAAATCATACAGTCTGGTTGGGCAGGTGGGGGTGGGCGCAGTTTGCAAAATTTAGAAGGCCATGCAGGGAAGTCATTAAGGCCATTAAGGTGCTATTTGAGCACAGCCTTGGAGGAGGAGGAGGGAAGAGTGGTCTGGGCAAAGGGAACATCTTCAGCAAAGGCTCCAGTTCTGGGAGCTGGGTATGTGTTCTCTGGCAAGGAACTCAAGTGGCAGAGCAGAGGGCAGGAGGAGGAGCAACAATGGGCAGAGCCCTGAAGGCTACTGTGAGGAGAGGGTTATTGCAGAGATGTGAGAAGGGACTTAATGATGTTGGCAGATGGCATGGCCATACTCTCGCCCTCTCTGACTTTAGTTCGGTGTCATCCTCTGTAGAGTGTGTTAATAACGTCCCGCAGGAAGTCGGGGGAACCAGGAGCCCTGCCTGGGCAAGTCTGGCCTGGGCCTGGCTGTGGAATAACGTTGCAAAGTCTCGTGGAGAAGGCTCTGATGTCCTGACGTCCTTTATCAGCAGCGTGGGAGGAGGACAGCCAGCTAGAGGGCCCAGAAGCAGGGCAGTCCAAGCTCTGGGGAACTGGAGTGCAGGTTGACGGTCCCAGCTTTGCCCCCACCCACTGATTGCCACAGCCTCCTCCATATGTGTCCAAAGGAAAGAGGCAGTGAGGTTTTCTCTGAGATCCTCTGCCCAGGCTTGGAAACAGCTTCCCCAGGGTCCTCCGGCTCAGGTAAATCAGCTCGCATTTCGAGGAAGCTTTCTCATACACAAAGGGATAATAGAATGGAAAACATGGACCATCATGGGAACAGCCTGGTCAGATTCCTCCTGCTTTTGAATACTCTGTGTGTGTGTGTCTGTGCGCACACATGTGTGCTTGCTACTGCGCTTGAATCCAAGGCCTTCACACTGAGCTGTATCTCCCCCTCTTTTAAAAATATTTTTATTTTCAAACAAGGTCTTGCTAAAGCCCTCAGGCCGAACTCACACTTGCGATCTTCCTGCCTCTGCCTCCCAGAGTGCTGAGATTACAGGTATGTGCCACAACACCCAGTTTGGCACAGAGGTTCTGGACATACCCCCACTGTGGTACCACCCACCACAGGACCACAGCCACTGTGACTTCCTCAGAACCTTCCTGCACAGGGAAAGAATAATTTAGTTTACTGAGGCAAGCAGAGGCCCCTGCACTGCACCCTCCCGCATACACACAAAAATTTATTTTCGTTTGTTTGTTTGTTTCTGGTGCTGGGGATGGAACTCGATCTTGTGCTTTCAAGGCAAGCACTTTAACCACTGAGCTAAATCCCCAGCCCCAGAAAAATTTATAAGGACAACTATGATCTTCAGACAAGCTAGATCCTTCCACTCTTTGCTCTTGTTAGTCTATCTTTTTTTTTTTTTTTGAAACAAGTTCTCACTAAATAGCCTAGGGTGGCCTACAAATTTGCGATCTTCCTGCCTCAGCCTCCTGAGTGCTGGGATCACAAGTGTACACCATCATGTCTGGATGCTGATCTGTGTCTCCTAGATATGTGCACACTGTTTTATCTGGTGATGATCTGCTGTCCTCTTTCTCTCTGGGGACTCCTGTATAAATCTTTGGTTGGGGACTGGTTGTCAGCAAAATCAAGAAATGATCAGAGGATTGACATTTTTGGCCCCAGCCTTACAACCTCCAGAGAGGGAAGATAGGCTGAAGGCTGAATTGATCACCCAAGGTCAGTGATATAATCAATCATGGGATGTAAAGAAGTCTCCATAAAAGGGGATTTAGCTCAGTGGTTAGAGTGCTTGCCTTGCAAGCACAAGGCCCTGAGTTCAATCCCCAGCATCAAAAAAAAAAAAAAAAAGGAAGTCTCCATAAAAAGCAAAAAAGTACTGCTAACTGGGTATGGTGATGCACACCTGTAATCCCAGCATTCGGAAAGCTGAGTTAGGAGGGTCACTGCTGTTTGAGGCCAGCCTGGACTATACAGTGAGTTCAAGCCCAGCCTGGGCTATGTAGTGAGTCTCAGTTTCAAAAAAACAATGCAAAGAAAAAAAAATTTTTAAGGCTGGATTGGGTTGGGGATTTAGCTCAAGTGGTAGTGTGCCTGCCTAGCAAGCTCAAGGCCCTGAGTTCGATCCCCAGCTCCCCCTCCCCCAAAGCAAAACAAAACTAAAAGACTGGATTCAGGGACCTTCCATGTAGCTGGACACATGGAGGTCCCTAGAGGGAGGGAGGCACTTTGCGGAGAGTGTGAAAGCTCTACAACCTTCCCATGTGCCTCACCTTGTACGTCTGTCCTATCTGCTGCTTGTCGTACCCTTTGTAACATCTTTTATAATAAACTGATAAACGTATTTGCTGGAGTTTATGAGCCACTCCAGCAGATGTGTTGAACATAAGGGCCTGGGGAACGCTGATTTATAGCCACTCAGTCAATCACAAGTAAAAGCTGGGCGTGGTGGTGTACACCTGTTATCCCAGCACTCTGGGAGGCTGTAGTAGAAGGATCACAAATTCAAACCCAGCCTGGGCAACCTATGGAGACCCTGTCTCAAAGAAACGAGAGTGCGGGCTAAGGATGGAGCCCCGTGTGAAGGCCCTGGCTCAGTCCCCAGTACCAAAAAAGAAGAGAAAAAAAAGAGTGGCCGGGTTGGGATTAGCATCTGAAGTTGGGGGAGGGACCTATCTGGGACTTTGTTTTTCTCCAGGTCATCACAGTCAGAATAGAACTGAGGATTAGAACACCACTTGGCATCTGCTGGAGAATTCCTTGGTGTGTAGGGAACCAAACCCACACACATCTAGGGGCAGAAGCACTGTGTTAACTGACTGGGAGGTAGAGGCAGAAGAGTGTTTTTTCTTCAATTCTCGAGGCCACCCTATAAAATAGTAGGTTTCATCACTGGCCTATGTAGACTTCCCAACATGCCCCGTGGGGAAAGGAAGGAGTTCAGTGTCCTGATCCACTTTTAGGAGCGCACTTTAGAATCACAAAGTTGGCGGGCAGCAGACGGAGCGGGAGTTGGGAACAAATCCGATCCAGCCTCCCGCGTTCCAATGCCCCTGCGCAGGCACCCCGGCTCCGCAGAGAAGGCCCGCCGCCCTCTCCAGTGGGCGGGGCAGGGGCGGGCTCTGTGACGCTACGGATCACGCCCCTCGGGCAGAGCGCTGCGCCTGCGCCAGAAAGGCTGCTCGTTCCCGGAAGTGGAGGGTCTACACAGAGCGCCGCTGGGTCTGGGCGCCCAGAGGCAGAAGCGCTCGCAAAGCTCGCCCCCCGGCCCCCGACCACCATGTCGGCTTTCGACACCAACCCCTTCGCGGACCCAGTGGACGTGAACCCTTTCCAGGTAGGACCCCCTCAACTCGCAGACCTCTCTGGAGCCAGGGGCCTCCGCCCCGGCCTCTTTCGCCAGAGCCGGGAGACGTGGCGTAGGAGGGATGGGCCCTCTGTCCAATGGGAGAGCGCGTTTTGAGGGCTGGCCTATCCTAGCGGCTGTGGGGCGGGACCAGCAGCAGGTGGCACTGCGGAGGGGCGGGGCGCTGTAGTGTGGCAGAGGTGGGAGCTCTCAGACCTGGGGGGTCGTAACCCTTCTGCTGGGGAAGGTGACTGGCGCAGGCGCAGTCGGACCCGCGGGAGACACCCCCCCAGCACCGGGGAAAGGGGAAATGTGGCTGTCACATTCCTTCAGTCGCGGGAAGACACCTATCTTGAGCCACCTTAGGAAGAATGACAGCGACATAATAAGGAAACAGAAGTTTCTAGTGGCACGAAGAAATGTGGTAGAAGCTTGAGACCACTCCACCATCAGCAGCCAAAGCAGCATATAAAGCATAAGACCTTGAGATTGATCGGGCAAAGAAAGGTGGGAGAGGGTGGGCAGGTAGCCCCAGCCCTGTAACCTTGGAGCCCTTTCAGCTACTTTTAGATTAGAAAATGGCCTTGATAAGAATCTCACACCTTAGGGGCTGGGGATTTAGCTCAGTGGTTAGAGTGCCTGCCTAGCAAGCTCAAGGCCCTGAGTCCTGGCACCTAAAAAAAAAAAAAAAAAAGAATCTCACACCTTGTCCGTGAGTTAGGCCCAGAAGCAGGCGACTCTGAAAGAGTCTTGTCCCGTGGCCTTGTGTGTGTTGGCAGGGTGGATACAATGCGTTGATCCGTGAGCTGCCCTGACCTTTGGAACAAATAGTCGAGGAAGAAACGATCTTTCTAAAGCCCAAACCTTCTGCCTTGGAGCGGAGAGCACAGGACTGGTCCTTTGCTGTGGAGAAGGGCTTGGGCTCCTATTAGCTCCAGGGTAACTCTGTTGCTGCTTTCATGTCTGCTCAAAACCAGTTGTAGAGACGCTCGTTTGTGCTGACTGGCGATTTGTGAGCGCTGATATTTTTGCTCTGCTAGGATGTCACCAGGCGCGTGAAATCATCCTGCTTGTACTTTGTTATGGTCACTGGCAGCTTCCAGGTTTCCACCCCACAGGTGATCCAGAAGTCCTTGGAGGGGTCCTTCCTGTGACTCACAGCCCGCACTTTCCCCCTATAAATGTCTCCCTTCCAGGATCAGGGTAAAGGCCAGGAAGGCTTGAGCTGAGTCGTTACCACGGTCAGGAGAGTGGAAATTTTAGGCTTCTTTCTTGGTCTCAAGGTGACTTAGCCAATGAGAACCCTCCAGGCATATTTTGGTAGCTTGTTCCTTGTAAGACTGGGGAATTCTGAACATTCTTCTAGCTTAATGCTTTCTGACAAGGCCTTTTCGAAGAACTTGTCTCTTATGTAAGGCAGACAGCCATCTGTTAGTTGAGTAAGGAAAGAACATTTGCATTTTGTGTGTGTCAGTGTCTTTGGGTAACTGTTTTGCTTTAATGATAAAACTGCTATATAGAACTGGGATTTAGAATTTAGCAAGGATCATACCGACTTTTGAAGTGGGGTATATGATGATGATCTTTTTTTTTTTTTTTTTTTTTTTTTGTCCTGTCGGGAATTAAACAGAATTTCTGCTGACATCAGAAGCAGTCAGCTGCGGGGAACTTTCCTCCAATGCTGGCAGTGGGTAGAGTCATCCTGCCTTGTTTTAATAATAGCTCCTTGGAAGTTTTAAACCACATCTGCAGCCCCAGAAATGATTGTGCAAACTGCAGGAGAAGTAACTTCTGCATTCAAGCAAGAGTCTGTCCCTCCGGCAGCCCGGGATATGGTGGGACAGGAAGGAAGCAGCTGCTGACCTGTAAGCCAGCAGCAGCTGGTCGGGAATCCTGTGTGGGAAACCAGCGTCCCGCTGGCTCCAGTAGCACTCCCCTCATCCTGTGCTGAATTTTAATCCTTGGCACACATTCGTGTGGAGAGCAGCAGCTTTGGTTGTGCAGCCCCTGAGCTCCTTCTGGTCAGAGCTGCCCTCCTTCCTGTGACAGAAATGCCTGCTTCCTGACTGCTGAGTCTGGGACGTTGGCAGGATGCAGCCCATGGGTGCCAGGGTGTGAGCCCAGCTTCATTTACCCAGGGTGTTGGCACGGAGCTCAGGAGAGAGCAGGTGGGGAGGCGATAGACTCAGGGACTGTCACACCTAGCCAGCCTCCAGAACAGTCGCTTTTTTCTGTCATGCCATATCATAGAGGATTGCAAAAATACATTTAGTGTTCAGAGTCCATGGTTAATGGTTAGAACTAGGCATATTCTTAGAAATCTATCCTTTTCAGTTTAGCAATCTGGAAACTAAGAACCCAGAGTCACCTATGATTTAGCAGGAAAGGGTCCAGACTTGGGCCTCCTTC
>PVJO010015727.1:28195-44273 GCA_004026905.1 Hystrix cristata
TTGGTCACCTTTTTTAAAAAATGAGACAGTAGGGGCTGGGGATTTAGCTCAGTGATTAGAGTGCCTGCCTAGCAAGCACAAGGCCCTAAGTTCGATCCCCGGCACCACAAAAAAAAAAAAAAAAAAAAATGAGACAGTATCTTGCTGTGTAGTCCAGGCTATTCTGAACTTTCTAGTAGCCCTGGCTGGACTCAAACTTGTGATCCTCCTGCCTCAGCCTCCCAAATACAAGAATTACAAGTGGTATGCCATCTTGCCTGGCTTCTCCTCCACCCCCAGTATTGGAGATTGAACCCAGGGAGTGCTGAGCCACAATTCAAGCCCTTTTTAAATTTTTTTTCTTTTGAGACAAGGTCTTGCTAAATTGCCCAGCCTGGACTTGAACTTGTGATCCTCCTACCTCATCCTCCCAGAATACTGGGATTATTTTCACTATTCCTGAAATTTGAATACTAGTAGTGGTGAATGTTACAAAGTGGAATGAGCTAAACTTCTCCCCAGTGTGAGGGGTTAGAATCATTCAGATTTTATTGTGCGCTCTTATTTTTTTTCTTGGTGCTGAGGATTGAACCCAGGTCTCGTGCATGCTGAGCCTGTGTTCCACTTCTGAGCTATACTGCAACCCCGCATATGTGCTTTTGTTTTTGTTTTGTTTTCTTTGGGAGACAGAGTCTTGTTCTGTAATGCAGGCTGGCAATCCTCCTGCTTCAGCCTCCCAAGTGCCGGTATTGTAGGCATGTGCCACCACTCCCAGTTAAGATTCTGTTCTGAGTCATGCCAATCCTGGAAGGTGCTCAGGCTGTGCGATCAGATTTGTTTGAGCCTCCCCCCACCTTCCATTTTTCTCAAGGATCAAAAAGGCTCATTAGTTTGGTCAGGCCTCTGAAAAGTCCTTCACTACAGACATTGCTCAGCTTTATTTGCCTGGCATTTCTCAGAGTTATTCAGCCACGAAACCCTGTTTCTCTTCACTCTTGGCAAAACCAGGGAAACTCCCAAAGCATCTGTACCTTGACTTCCTCATCCAAAGTCTTTCTCAGACCCTTGCTTCTGCCCCCGCCCCACAATGTGGGCGCGGGCTTTTCTGAGCAGTCCTTGTGTTCCGTTGCAGTTGGGATTAATAACTTCCCGCAAAGCAGGGGCTGCGAGTGAAAAGTTAAGTTGAGAGAGAGCGAGGCCAAGGCTTAGCTAAACTTCCAGCAGGAAGCAGGAAACTGCAAGCCCAGCACCCATTTCACACCCTCCAGGGGCACGCCCCGATTCCCCTGTCAGTTGTGGCGCTCATGCTCTGCGCCCTGTGGGTACTCGGCCCCTGCTTCCTCCTGGTTTCAGAGTGTCTGCCACCAAGTTTCTCACTAAGTTGAGTGATGAAGAGGCAGAGAGCTACAGGGAGGCGTTGTGCAGTCTGGTTCGTTTGTCGGCAGGCCACCAGAGGTCAGACCACCTGGGCAAATGCTGGGGCCACCTTCTTCCCTGGCACTTCTGCCAGATTTCCCCAGACAGGGCCCCTGTCGGGACGGGCCTGGCAGGAGTGGTGGTGCTGAACTGAGGGCCTCTCAGCCGCAGACCTGCCGAGTCGCACCATCTCACTTTCACACGTTCAGAGATAATCTCAGTCCTGTGGCTCCTTCCGGAGGACTGGAACACTTCCCTCCTGTGGGAGGAGAAAGTGGTGGCGGAAGCTGAATAGGGTGTGAACGAAGCTAGGTGACTTTGTTTCCCCGCACAGACACCGAAGGCTCTGTTGCTTCCCAGAGCTGGGCTGCGACAGCCTGACTGCCACTTCAGGAATTCTCAGAATCACCAGCGAACCTGGGAGAACCGCTCCGGGGCACAGAGTGTTGTTTTAAGAAATTTGAAAAGGGGGCTGGAGATTTAGCTCAGTGGTTAGAGTGCCTGTCTAGCAAGCACAAGGCCCTGAGTTCCATCCCTGGCACAAAAAAAAAGGGAATTTAAAAAGGTCAGGGCCCTTGGGGCTTAACCCTGCCTCCACGCACCTGCTCCACGCCGGTGTTCCGCTTCTGTGGTTGGCACAGGAGGCTAGGCTGGGCGTTAGACTTGGCCAGACTCAGGTAAACCTGAACTCTACACTTAGTTAAATTTTTGTTAGACACACTACCTGCAGGACGATCCCTTGTTCAGAAAGGGTAATATTTCACCAGGAGGGACAAGGGTACTTACTCACCACTCAGAGAAGAGCACCACACACACTTCTGAGGGCAACCCGGCTAGCAAGTGTCCCCTGGAGATGGTCGTGTGTTAGTCCCCATCAGTGAGGCCCTGCTGCCCTGTGGGCCAGGGCAGGAGAACTAGATAAACCGGCATGTGGTCTTTGCTGGCCAGAACCACAAAGATGGCGGGAGAGCTAAGCATGCTCCCCAAAAGCTGGGCATAGTGCCACATGTCTCTAATCCCAGCCGTCTGGGAGGCTGAGGTAGGAGGATTGCCTGTTTGAGCCCAGCCTGGGCAACCTAGCAAGACCCTGTCTCAAATGAGAAAATCAAAAACGCTGGGGATATAGCTCAGTGTAAAGTCCTGGGGTCAGTATCACCCACTCACAGCTCCTGGCACACCATGGGGACGATGGGGGCGGTGTGCAGTGAACTCCAAAGCATCTCAGGAGGAAGGGGGCAAGGGCACAGCCCCGTGCCTGACAAGAAGCCAGGGTATTTGGATGGATCTTGTATTCTGTCTGACCCCGTGGGCCTTGGTGGGGGGCCCGCTGCTGGTCATACCTGCTCATCTGGCCAGCCTGTCTTGAAGTCCCTTCTTCAAAACCTTCACCTACATCAGCCTGCTGTCACTTCCAGTCCCATCCTTGGAGGAGTTGTCAGGCTGACTCTGTTCTCACCCTGTACCTTCATTCTCCGGCTCCAGAGTAGCACATGCTTACCTGATCCTAAATCTAGATCTCTAGTCCTTGGCCTCTCTCACACTCTTAGCCTGTATTTCCAACCTGCAGCTAGCATTTTGCAGCCATCCAGCCCAATCTATCTCACAGGTCTCACCCGCCTGTTTGCAAAGGCTCCCACACCCAGCCTAGAAAACCTGTTTCTCCTCTCCTCCAGTCACTTATCTTGGTTAATGCTAGCACTGTTCACCAGTCACCCAGGCCAGCAACGCCCAGTGCCCCTCCTTCCTCTCCTTCCCTGTCCCTGCCCCGACCAGCCCAGAGTCACTGCACCTGAGACATCGTCCTCCCTCCTCCTCCATCCCCAGCCCCTAGTCCAGTCTCCGCCATCACCCACGTGGATGGTTGGGTCGCAGCCAGTCCTCCCACTGCGCTTCCTGCACTCTGCCTTCACAGCTCCGGTCCCCACAGCCCACAGGGTCAGGCTTGGCCTCCTGCAGCGCAGCGTGCTCTTGTTGGTCTGGTTTTGGCTCCTGTCTTGCCACACGGCCGCTCCACGGCCGCCACAACGTGCTCCTCTTCCCTGAACACTTGCAGCTCTTTGTAAAGATTTGTGGCTTCACCTCCCTCTCTACGGCTCACTCAGTTCCTTTCATCTGTCAAGATCCAGCACAGATACCCGCTCAGGACTGCCTTCCCCCACTCGCCCAGTGACCCTGGCGCCTCTGCCCTTGCCTGGCACAGTGCCCATCGAGGCCGTCACTGTATCCCCTGGCCTCTGTTTGGTCCTGGGTACCAAGGTTTTCTCTTGGTGTCTCCAGCCCGGCCCCTGGTGTGAAGTGGTTGGTGTGGGAAGTGACAGGCTGGAGGCTCAGTGTGACAATAGACTGTGTCCACAGGAGGTTGCCAGGTCCCAGAGGACCTCAAACGCTGGGCCAGGCAGAACTGAACTGTGATTTTTCTGACCTGTTCCATCTGTTACTACCTGTGGCAGAGAGGGAGACCTGAAAGCCCACCTTACTCTTTCTGCAGATTCTCAGGCTCTCTTGCATCCCTCTTTCGTTGTTTGTTTCTTTGTTTCTTGAGACTGGTTTCACGATATAGTCCAGTCTTACCTTAAACTCTCTATGTACCCCAGGTTGGGCTCAATCATCCCTCCTGCCTCAGCCTCCCAGTGCTGGGATCCCAGGCAAGCGCCACCATGCCCAGCCCTCCAAGCTCTCTTTTAAATGAGTTTGTGTCTTAAAGTAAAAATAACGTGCAATCACATTTATAGGAAATTTGGGAGACAGAAAAGTCATCCTTATTTCTACCAGTCTTTTGCAAGCATTGTTGTTTTAATGTGTTCTCCTGCCAGTCTTTCTGCATGTGATTACTTTGGACAGTGCTGTAGTTTGGCATCTATGTAACAAAGCCTTTCCTGGGTCACTGTTGTGATTTCTAGTGGTTGTGCAGGCCTTCAAGAAGGTGTGTACCATAATGGACCATATTTGTACTTGGGGGTTTTTCTGAATTTTTTTCTCGTGTGCTAAGTCCTGGCACAATGGATATCTTTACAGGTTCAACCTTTTGTGTGTTTTTGTCGTGTTTCCTTAAGATGATTCTGAAGTTTGGGGTCAGCGAGCTCCCGGGTCATTTCCAAGGTTATGCGGGGCCCTTTATGTGGCTGCGTAAGATCGCCGTTCTCACTTGGTGATTGATACTCAGCCTCGTCTCCAAAGCAAACTGAGGTTCCAGAGTATTGCTGAGTCCATCTGCCAGAGAGGAGAGCTGAGGTTTTTAGTCCATGAGGTATTTATTTAATATGCCTTTGTTTTGTTTTGGTTTTTTGAGATCCTGTCTCACGCTGGCCTTGGACTCACTGTGTATCCCAGGCTGCCCTCGAACTCCCAGTGATCTCCTGCCTCAGCCTCCCGAGTGCTGGGATTACTGGCATGCATCACAGTGTGCAGTTTAATGTGATTATGTGGAGCCTGAAATCCACCTCCCAGGATGAGCTTTGGAAGTGTAGACTGGAAAAGCAGGGAAAAGTCACCAGGACCAGGACTTGCAGGGCCTGGGAAAGGCTTAGGCGATCTGCCAGATGATGACAAGTGGCCCCAGCCCACCTCTCTTCTCCTCGGCTGCCCGGAAATACTCCCCTGCCCCATGGCCTTGGCTGCCTTCCACCTGTCCTTTGGGAATTCACCTTCCTCAGAGCTCTCTGGTCTCCCCCTCTCCCCGTCACACCAGGTCACCAGCATATTCGTCGGGTATGTCTGCTTGTCTCAGCTTCCAGCGTGTGGACTCTTGAAGGGCAAGAGTGTGTCCTAACTCATAGTGGCTGTTTGCTGAAGGAAAAGAACTAAATTTGTGGGTGTGGTGGTGCACACCTATCATCCCAGCATTTGTGAGGCTGAGGCAGGAAGATTGTGGAGAGTTTGCCAGCCTGGGCTACATAGCAAGACCTGTCTCAAAAAACAAAACAAAACCAACAAAGTATGGAAAGAAAAGAAGCAAATCGAGAAGCTTAAAAAAAAAAGTAGAGAGAGAAGCTTTTCCCTCATTGTAAGTTCAGTAAAGTACGTGCAGCAGTCCATGTGGCCAAGGGTTTAAGGTTACTTCTTCTTTGTAGGTGAAACCTAGCCCTTGCCATCCTTTCAAACAGCTCCTCAACCCAGTTACGAGCCGAGCGATCCCAGTGAGGACAGAGGTTGGTGCTGCCTACTTCCTGTCTGTGAGCTGGTGGCCCTCACCAGGGCCTGGGGAGTGGTCCTTGCTTGAGAGACCCCATCTGTGTGTCTTTGTTAAGGATGTCCCCTAGAACAGCTCTCTGAAGTCCCTGGCTGGTGCCCTCCCAGAATGGGGTCCGTTCCTAGTACCCCGTGATGGTCAGGCTCCTCCCGTTTGCCAGACATTGGACCAGATTTGGGGCAGCCTTGCTCCCTCCGCCACCGTCTCGCGTCCCTGGGGACACACGGAATGGCTCAGCCTCATCCCTGAGATCTTCCCGAGGGCACCACGGGATACTTGTGGCTGCTCTTCTCTGCTGGATCCCAGTCTGAGCCACAGGACCCACAAGCTCCAGGGTGGGACAGAACCAGTCCACTGTGGATGTGTGGGAGAGAAGTGAAGTCCCTGGAGATAGTGGCTTCCATAGGGCGGTGGCTTTTGTCTCTCAGAGCCAGGCCAGGAAAGGTGGTAGAACCTTGGGTGACTGGAATTTCACAGTAGCATCGTCATCATCGTGTGGTGAGCCTGGCACACAGGAGGCTAGCAAGTGTCATCTCCCCCTGTCCCAGTTTCCTCAAATGGGATGTCCCCACATGTCACAGAGTGACTGGGATCCTCCTCTCAGGCTGGGTGCCTCTGAACCTTGGCCTATGGGCTGCTGTCCCCTGGCATGGGCCAGTGCCTCCTACAGAATGGAGAGACCCTGCAGCCTGAAGTATTTGCCTTCAAACTTTTCCCAAGCTACTGCTCTGCCTTGGGCCCTTTGCCATGCTTCACAGGGATCTGGGGATGGCCTGGTCCTGATGCTCTGGCTGCAGGTCCCCAGCCTGAGTGGGAACCGGACATGTTTGGGGTGGGTCTGCTGAGGGCCAAGGGACAAGCCTTTGAGAGTTTCCATAGAAAGGGAGGGGGCACGAGGCATGATGGGGCATGCCTGTAATCCCAGTTCTTGGGAGGCTGAGGCAGGAAGATTGCCACGAGTTCAAGGTCAGCCTGGACTACATAGTGAATTCAAGACTAGCCTGGACTACACAGTGAGACCCTGTCTCAAAAAAAAAAATTTAGAAAAGGAAGAGGCATCCATGTGCACAGGGCAGTCACCCCTCTCCTTCACCCCACCCTCAGAAGCCCTTCCTGGCTGCTGTGAAGGAAGTGGCAGCTCACCAATGGCCTGCGGGCGTGCACTCTGGCCAGGTATCGGGGTGCCAGCCCCTGAAACTGCCACCAGAGCTGCCCCTGGGTTCCTCGTCCCTCAGTGACTCAGACTCCAGTCACCGGTTCCCTGGCAGGTGGGTCAGGTTTCAGCAACCTCAGCTCACTTTCTCCCCTGGCAAGGTGATACCGAGTGTGAGAGGGGACAGATACCGAGCCCTAAGTGGTCCCTGCGGGAGGCCTGGCGATTCTGGAGGAAACCGCTGTTGGTCAGCCACAAACTGACCTGGGACCAACCCTCCAGCTTCATATGGTCTCCTGAATCCCACCTTGTCCCTCCATTGCAGGAGCCACCAGGAAAGAGTGGTACCCAGAGCAGAGAGGCCAGTGACCAGGTGTCTGTGGCGGAGGGGCTGGGGGGAGCTGGGTGCTACAGAGGGTGGGTCCTGTCCAGAGACTGGAGTGAGTTCAGCTCTGCAGTTACGCTCCCCCTTCTAGTTCAGTAAATAGTGCTGCTGGTATTTTGATTGGAATTGCCTTCTATCTACGTATCATTTTTGGTACCACGGCCATTTTGACAATGCTGGTTCTGTCAATTCAGGACAGGTGTTGTCTTTCCATTTTCTCAGTACTGCAGTTCCCATCATAGAGGTCTTTCGACTCCTTGGTTAGGTTGATTCCTAGGTGCCGTAAGTCCCGACTTACAAATGAGTTCCGTTGCAGGAGAATGTTCGTAAGTCAGATGCGTTCATAATCTGACCAAGTGAGAGTGCGCAATACACCTGTGAAAGTTCGCAACTTGAATGTTTGTAAGTCGGAGACTAACTGTACTGCATTTAATTTTCTTCAAGCTCCCGAGAATGTTACCATTTTCCAGATTTCCTTGTCGGTGGGTTCATTGTTGGTGTACAGGAACCCTGTTGATTTTTGTGTTGATTTTGTATCCTGCTACTTTGCTGGATTTGGTGATTAGCTCAAGGAGTCTGAGGTGGAGTTTTTTGGGGTCTTCTGTGTGAAAGGTCATAACAGGGGTTGGGGATTCAGCTCAGTGGTAGAGTGCTTGCCTAGGAAACACAGAGCCCTGAGTCTGATCCCCAACACCCCCGCAAAAAAAAAATCATACCATCTGCAAAGCAGGGTGGTTTGACTTCTTCCTCTCTTACATGTTTCCTTCTTTCTCCTGCCTCATGGCTCCGGTTAAGCTTCAAGTGCTGTACTGAGCAGGAGCGGTGACAGTGGACACCTCGCCCTCCCCCCCCAGCACTTGACACTGTGTTTATGAATTTTAAGTTGTCCAGACTGGACTGGAACTCGCAGCCCTCCTGCCTCAGCCTCCTAGAGTGCTGGGATTACAGGGATGTGCCATCATTCGCTACTGAATAGTGAGGGGCAGGGAGTGAGGCACCAAGACTGGTGGTAATCTGGCCCTCTTCAAGGCTTCTCTTCCCAGAGCCCTGACACAGCTGTGGAGCAGGATTCGAACCTTGCCTCTGTGGTGGAGAAGGGGACAGTGTAGGGAAGGGGCAGGCTGAGGAGAGACTGCAAAAGAGACTAGAGGAGTCCTGGGCAGGGACCATGGAAAGAGGATTGAAAACTGGGGACAAGAGCTGGGTGTGTACAGTGCTGAGGCAGGAGAATCGCAAATTCAAGCCCAACCTAGATAAATTAGGGGGATTTATAAAAAATAAAAAAATAAAAGATGGCTGGACAATGTATCTCAGTTCAGAGGATCTGGGTTCAAACCCCAGTACTGCCAAGAATGAACCAAAGGGGGTTGGGGAGGAGGAAGGAAAGAAGACAGGAGAGAAGGAAAGAAAGATAGACAGAAAGAAAGGCAGGCAGGCAGGCAAGCAAACTGAGGACAAGGCTGAGGACATTTTTGCATTTTTTTAAAGAATCCTCAAGAAACCTCAAAACAAAACATTTTCCTGGCTTTTCCTGTGAGCCTTTCATCTCCGCTCCAGCGAGTGTGCCTGGTTTAATACGTCACATTGGCAGGCAGCAGCATGTTTTGTGCCAACTGCTTAAACTGTTCTTTAAAAAATAAGAGGAAAGATGCTTTCTGTGGCATAATAAATAAAGCAGTGCAAAGATTATAAAGTGACGGGGAGTTTTTACCTCCACTACCCCATTCACCCCTAAACCCCTGCTCCCTGGGGATGAAACCGTGAGCTCCTGAATCTGTGCGGTGCTGGCGGAGCTGCGTGGTGCTGCTTCCAGGCCTCTGAGCAGCGGCACAAGGGCGACTGGGTTGCAGCTGTCCGCAGTCTCACGCCTCTTTTCCATCTCCGCAGGACCCCTCTGTGACCCAGCTGACCAACCCTCCGCAGAGTGGCCTGGCCGAGTTCAACCCCTTCTCGGAGGTCGGTGAGCTGGACGCGCCCGGGCCTGGGTCCTCTGGGTGGTGCCCATGGTCCTCAGAGGGTTACCACCTGGGGCTGGAGGATGGACCCTGGGGGTGCAGGGCCCTGTCCCTTTCCTGAGGAGGGCGGGGCTGTGCTGGAGTGCTGGGGACCCCACGGGGCAGGCCAGGGGGACTGGGTTAGGGGTCGTGGTACTCACAGCCCAGGGGTCATTCTGGGAAGCCCCAGAGGAGGCCAGCACAGGTCCCGGGGAAGAGCCCTTCACACCCCCATGGTGATTGTCCCACACAGACAAATGCAGCAACAACGGTGCCCGCTACTCAGCTGACTGGGCCCTCACAGCCGGCCGTTCTCCAGCCCTCCATGGAGCCTACACAGCCGAGCCCCCAGGTACTGATGCCTGGAGCCCAGGGGCCTCTGTCTGGCACAGAAGTTGCCATCCCAGCCAAGCCTGAAGCCACAGTGGGCAGACGGTCCCCACACTGCCCTCTCCTTCAGTACTCTCTTGTTCATTTCCGTGGAGCTGGAAACCTGCAGGTGGACGGGGTGCTCTGCCAACCCATAGATGGCTTTATGCCCACTCGCAGCCCACCACCTCCACCAGAAAACAGCTCTGCTCCCCGGGGTGGGTCCCTTTTGTCTTCAGAAAGCATCCACCCCTTCGCGCCCCTCCAGAGGCTGTTGGCTTATGCTATTTTACTTGGGGCCTGGAATCTGTCTGTCTCTGTCTCTGCTTTTGTTTTGTGTTTTGCGGTGATGGGGGTCACACCCAGACACTCACACCAAGTGCACGCTCTACCCCTCGGCCATGCCCCACTCTCTTCTCTTTCTCTTTGTCTTCATTTATTCCTCCCGCCTGCCTTCCCATTTTCCTTTGTCCCTTCCCGCAATACCGACTCTTGTCTGTGGCCCTCGTGAGCCCCCAGGAGAGTTGTATGTTGCAGCTCCCGCTTAGGCAGGCCAGCAAGTTCCTGCCGGCCCAGCTCCTGGCAGCAGGCACACGTGCAGAGAGGCAGTTGCTGCTAGGAGGAGATAGTGTTCTCAGAGACAGCTGCTTGCGAACGCTCCCCCAGGTAGGCCCGGTGTAGAGCAGGAAGCGGCCAGGCACCTGGACCTGCCCGGCAGGGCCCTGGCACTGTGGAGGAAAGGCGAGCCTTCCAGCCGGGTGACCTTGTGGGTAGCTGGATGTGGGCTGCTTCGCCGGAGGCTGAGACCCTCCATGTGGTACCGTGCGGTCAATTCCTGCATGTGCCATGTTGCCAGCGGTTCCCCTCCCAAGGCAGCCTTAGCTCTTTGGCAAGCTCTTTTGAGGCTGTGTGTTACACGTATACCTGGCCTGTCATCCCAGGAAGGGACAGGGTGCTGCCTGCTCCCAGAACAATACTGTGGTTTCAGTCTTCAGGAGGAACCTGGTCCAAATGGCAGTGGCTGTGGGAGCAGGGGCCTTGGGCCCAGTTCTCAGGATCACAGAAGAGTCCCCGGAGCTGCCTGGCTCAGGGGCGCTGCCCTGCCTGCAGGGGAGGGGAAGTTTGGATTCTGCATGAAGGCAGGGCAGAGCGAGATCATGCCTCAGAAGGTCCCTGTGGGTGGCTGGTCGTAGTTCAGGCAGCCTGGGAGCAGAATAGGGGCAGTAGCTGCTGCTGGTGGCTTCATTTTATCCCTGCTTCACATGCTGCCCCCGATTTGCACACCCCTCTGGCTCTTCCCAGGAGGCTCAGCTCAGGGTTTCTGAGCTCGGTTTAGTCTACTGTGAGGTCTTTCCCCTTTACTGTAACTGCAGAGGTCACTAACTCAGCCTGGACCCTTGGGGAAGAGGGGCTGGTTTTCCAGTCTCAGCTTAGGGAGGGGATGGAGGACAGCCTTGGTGATGGCCAAGGGCCAAAGATGGCATGGGAGCAGAGGAGACAGAGCCTCTTGGCCCCACTGGAGTGGTCTCTGATGCCCGAGATGCTCTTCAGGGCTTCCCTGCTGGCTTTTCCCCCTGGCTCCGTGCGAGACTGACTGACAGCATCCTTCTGCTCTGTGTCCGGCTGTCCCCGCCTGTCCTTGCTGGTCCCTCTAGGCTGTGGCAGCCGCAGCCCAGGCAGGCCTGCTCCGGCAGCAGGAGGAGCTGGACAGGAAAGCTGCGGAGCTGGAGCGCAAGGAGCGGGAGCTGCAGAGCACAGCAGCCAGCTTGCACGGTAAGGGTGGCTGCAGGGCCCTGCCCTCCTCAGGGACCCAGCACACGTCCTGAACAGCCACAGGGAGCCTCTGGGCCCACCCCAGACACCTCTGCCTGCCGCAGCCATAGAGCTTGGTGGAGCCCCAGATCCTTAGAAGGGGCCGGGCCCGGGGAGACCTGCAGTGTGGCCCTGGTGGAGGTGCAGTAGAACATTTCTGTGTCCTTCCCAGCCCTGAAGTTTTCTGATTCTTTGATAACGTGGGATTCCCTGCTCATGATGATGACCCCAGCTGTCCTGTTTATCAAAATAATTTTTCGGGTCTTTGGCTCTGTACTTCCAGTGCGTGTGGGCTCCCTCATGTTGGGGGGCCTGTAGGTGTCTCTGTGGGTCCCACTTACCTCTCTGTCCCACTCTGTGTCCCATGAAGACCCCAGCCGCACCTGCTGGAACCTCTGTGTGGCCCTCCTGACTGTCTCCCTGTGCGGGGTGACAGGTGTACACTGCTGTACCTGCCTTTGAGGCCCTTCCTGAGGCTGGGCCCTGACCTTGTTGCCTCTTGTCCCTTCCCGTGCAGTGAGAGAGAACAATTGGCCGCCCCTCCCCACTTGGTGCCCGGTCAAGCCCTGCTTCTATCAGGATTTCTCCACCGAGATCCCTGCTGACTACCAGCGCATCTGCAAGATGCTCTACTATCTCTGGATGTGTGAGTCTCGCCTCTGCCCTCCCTCGGGGGTCAGGAGTGTGGCAGGGCGTCTCCAGGCTGTCTTTGCTTAAGTGCACCTCCCTGTGGTGGGACTCCTGCAGACCCCAGCCCTACCTGTGCACCCCAGCCCTCCCTGTGCCTGAGCTGCCTTGGGGTGGTCCCCCTGCCCTGTCTGGGACTCTCGGGAGGGGCAGACAGGTTGGGGACCCCCGAGTCCCTGCAGCGCTCCCCACACTGAGTGCCTGTGTCAGGGGCGGCTCCCCTCCCACAGGCGCCAGGGCTCTGGGGGTGAGGAGGAAAGTGTCTCTGTTGTCATGCATCGAGGGCCATCAGGGCTGGGGCAGAAGATCCGGTCATTCCCCAAGGACCAGCCTGGGCCTGCACCTCGCCATGCCACCCTCAGACTCAGGCTGGCCCGTCACCCCTTGGGAACAGAGGTTGGTCCTGGATTTTGAAGACCAGGACCACCAGGATTTGGGAGCTGGCCCACATGGCCACAGACCAAGGCCCCTCCTGCAGCTGCCTTCGCAGCATGCACCCCATCCCTCTCCTCAGAGCAGTCTGCCCCACAGCGGAGCCCAGAGTCCCCTGGGCTCACACAGGTCCATGTCCTCTCCTGCTCCTCCCAGTGCACTCGGTGACTCTGTTTCTGAACCTGCTGGCGTGCCTGGCTTGGTTCACGGGTGACACCACCAAGGGAGTTGACTTCGGGCTTTCGATCCTGTGGTTTGTGATCTTCACTCCCTGTGCCTTCCTCTGCTGGTACCGACCCATCTACAAGGCCTTCCGGTGAGTAGGCTGGGGGCAGTTGGGCTCCCTGCCAAGGCTCCGAGTGTGTTCTCTGGGGGGTCGGGCAGGGGCTCCCCAGTGACCCTGGGCACCTGCTGAGTGCCAGAGCTCCACCCGCCGCGCACCCCCTGAAATTGAGCCTCCCGACTGATGTTGTCAGGGCTGGGAGCCCCGGGGGTCCTAGGAAGAGGGGTGGGGCCCGACTGGAGCCTCCCAGGTGTCTGTCTGGGCCTCAGGACAGAGACGGAGGCGCTCGGCCCTTATGGATTGTTATCTGGTGTCCCCGCTCCCCAAATACCTAGGCTTCTATCTGGGCCTGCAGTCTTTTTTTTTGTTTTGTAGTATTGTGAATTGCACCCAGAGCCTTCAGAGTGAACTGTATCTCCAGTCCCCCTTTTCTTTTTTCTTTTTTTTAAATTTTTTAAATTTTGAGATGGAGTCTCTAAATCATTAAGTTGCCCGGGTTAGGCTCAAACTTGTGATCCTCCTGCCTCAGCCTCCCAGAGTGTAGGGATTATAGGCATGTTGCACTGTGCCCTTGTCCTACAGTTTTATTGTTAGAGATTTACGCCTTTGGCTGAGAGTTTCTTGCCTGCTGTCAAATGCAGCCATGCCAGGAGATGGAGTGTTAGGCTGTCTGTAATGTCCCTTGGGGCTGGTGTGGTGGTACAGGCCTGTAATCCCAGCACTCTGGAGCCTGAGGCAGGAGGATTGCTGCAAGTTCAAGGCCGGGCTGAGCTACATAGTGAGATCCTGTCTAAAAAAAACAGTCACGTATATTGTCCTTTTGGAGGAACAATTTTTGTTTGTTTTTTTGAGGTAGGATCTTGCTACATAGTTCACACTGGCCTTGAACTCATTGTGTAGCTCAGGCTGACTTCAAACTTGAGGCAATCCTCCTGTCTCAGCCTCTTGAGTGCTGAGATCAGAGGCATGTACCACCTCACCTGGCCTTGGGGGAGCAGTTTTATCAGTTCTTGGGGAAAGAAGTCAAGCCTGGACCTCTTAAACTGGGTGGCAGTGAAGGCAGCCCTTTGATTGTGGTGGCCAGTGTTCCTGTGTCTGTGTCCCGGTCCCTTGTGCACCTGTCTCTCCTGCCTCTGGGCTCCTAGGAAGGGAAGACCACACCCAGGAAGAAACGCTGAGCAACATGGCCGAGCCCTCTCGTGACTTATTTCTCCCTCTCTCCCCAGGTCTGACAACTCTTTCAGCTTCTTCGTGTTCTTCTTTGTATTTTTCTGTCAAATAGGGGTCTACTTCATCCAGCTGATCGGCTTGCCCAACCTGGGGACCAGGTGAGATCTGTGGCATCACAGAGGGGATCGTTGAGTTTGGATGGAGGCTTCAGCCTTCTGTGCTGCGCTTCCACCCCGGAGAGGGTGGGTGGGCCCACCTGGATCTGCCTTGGGTCCCTTTCCACAGTGGGTTGGGACCTCACTGTGCTGCCCCAGCTGGTCTCAAATTCATGGGCTCAAGTGATCCTCCTGCCTCAGCTTCCCAAGTAGCTTGAACTGCAGTCTCACGCTACCATCACAGCTCTTCTCCAGTTCTTTACAGGTAGCCACTTCCTGTCTCCCCTTGCCCTCTACTTGCCAGGGTGAAGGTGAGCTTGGCTGGCATCTTTAGGGCTGCTCCATGTGCTGGCTACAGCCTCTCCTAAAGGCCATGGCTGCTCCTGGTTAGGATTCGGTTAGGGTTAGTCTGCAGCTTTCTCCGAGGCCCTGTCACCACAGGAGGCCCAGAGGAAGGGCTTCTTGCTGTCTTCCTTGAGCATGAGACTGACTCAAATTTCCTGGTTCCCTCAGTGCTCAGCCCAGAATTATTCTGTGAATGAAAACCTGCTGGCTGATGTTTTCCTTTCCACCCAGTGCTCAGGGAGCCCCGCAGGCTGGACCCTGGCCAAGAACCTGAGCCTCAAGGGGCGACACCGTTTTGGTCTCCTCCCTCCTATGTAGCTGGCAGGTCCAGAGCACAAGCAGAGGGCTGATCCCTGCACCCCCAGCCGCACACACTGCCCTCCCACTGCCTGCCACCCCCGATCCTGGCCGTTCCAGTGCGGCTCCTTCAACTCCATAGTCCAGTTTCATTCGGGTAGGAAGGCTGTAATGAATGCCTGCGGTTTGCACCCAACTGCGGGTCGGGAGGCTTGGGCTCCGGTGGGGCCCTGGCCCTCAGTGCCCTGCCTGGGTCCACCTAGATCAGCTTTGAGGCTCAGCCTCCTGCACCCACTCACTTTTGCTTTTTCTTTTTTGGGGGAGGGGGCTGTTTTTTGAGACAGGGTCTCTGTGTAGTTCAGGCTGGCCTCGAACTCACAGTAATCTTCCTGCCTCAACCACCCAAGTGCTGAGATTACAGGCAAGTGCCCCTACACCCCAGTTCCTGCTCCCTTTCTGCAGCCCTCTGTGACCATTTTATCATGAGTCATAGCACCCTATTTTTTTACTTATTGTAAAATACACATACATGGAATTTTATTTACCTCTGAAACCATGTAAAACCATCCAATTCCATGGCGTTTAGTACAGTCACAGTGCTGTGAAGGCATCACCACTATGTAGTTCTGGAACATTTTATTACCCCAGAAAGAATCTCTGTAGGCCTTGAACAGTCTGTCATTCCTCATCTCCCCTTCCCGAGCCTCTGGTAGCCACTAAGCTGCATTCAGAGTCTGTGGATCTGTCCACTATGGACATTTTACCTAAGCAGAGTCCTATAGTACATAGACTTATTTTTGTTTTTGTTTCGTCGTTTGTGTTTTTGGGTTGTAGTGCTCGAACTGAGGGCCTTGCCTTTGGTAGGCAAGTGCTTTACCACTGAGCTAAATGCACAACCCTGAGTATGTAATCTTCAGTGATTTCCTCCCTTCTAAGATTGATTCATGCTTGGGTATTAAGTATCAGTGCAGTCCTCCTATCTTACCCTCCCAAGTGCTGGGATTATAGATGTGTGCCACCACAGCCTGCTGACACTTGGGTCCTTTCCTCATCCCTGCTGTCCTGAGCAGTGCTGCTGTGAACATTTGTATCCAAGTTTCTGTTGGAAGAGGGTCATCGTGGGGTGGGGTGTGCATGCATGTGAGTATGCAGGCGTGTGTGTACGTGTGGTGCTGGGGGTCGAACCCAGGGCCTCACATGCTCTACCACTGAGCCCCAGCCCCACCTTCAACTCTCTATGTCCCTGTTTTCCCTTCCTTTGGGACCCTCCTAGGAGCAGCATCGCTCTTTTGCATGGCAGTTCCAAGTGGAGCTCGCTGAGCAGCTTCCATGCTGCTTCCCAGTGGCTGACCCACTTTGCATCCCACCAAGCAGTACATGAGGGTTCGTTTCTTTTTTTTTTTTTTTTTTTG
>PVJO010015728.1:0-44174 GCA_004026905.1 Hystrix cristata
CCCTCTCTCTCATTTGTTTTGTCACATCCTCTCCTCAGACTGATTCTTCTGCCTCCTTCTTTCTCTTAAAAGGATACTTGATTGCCCTGAGCTTGCAAGGGTAATCCAGGGTCATCTCCACATGTCAAGATCCTTAAATTAATTGCATTTGCAAAGTCCCTTTTGTCATGAAGATAAAGAAAAATCACAGGTTCCTAAGAAGACGCCTCTTTTGAGGGGAGGCATTATTCTGTTCGCTGCGATATCCTATGCCTCACCTCCTGGAACTCCCTTAAGACCACTGAGAGCCCAGAAAGAGGGACATGAGCTACCTTCCTCCCTGCTCAGGTCCCACTTCCTCCCCGAGGAGTCGCTTCTTGACCTGGTGAGTGTCCTCTCCCCTGGGTGCACCCTCTGCCCACTGGGGTAAATGTCCTTGCATGCCTCTGTGGGATAAATGTGTAAAGTCTCAATTGGTGGGGACCACGACTGACTAGTGAGGAATACACACATGACAAACAGTGTGCATTTTCTCTTAAAAGCTAAAATCTTAGCAACAAGAGAAAGAGGAGAGACTGGTCGTTTTGTGCTCACCGTGCACCAGCCCTCTCCCTGACAGGAACCATTCTTGGAGCTCCATCCAGGAAGAGGACCGGGGTGGGGGGGGGTCAATGCTGATAGAATTATGCAATTCTTCTTCGCATCAAAACAACTTTCTTTATTTCCCTCTGTACGACCTTAACTTTCTTTCTCCTGTCTGATTCAGCAGTCTCAGGACCAAGGACAATCCCTAAGCAAGAAACCGAAACATACCTTTCAACCTTTGGGTCAGAATTCCCCGGGGCATGGAGGGGTTGATTGTGCCTTTGCCCCATGTAGCAAATTAGCCTTGATAGTGAATGTGGATAAGTCAATTCATGGTCAAGACAGCCCACTTGTTTTGTACCTATGTGAATCCACCCTGTTGATTGGGAGTGGACAGAGAGGAGGAACCTTGTAGACCAGTATTACTGTTGGCAATCTGTGCCACAAAGTAGTGGGAACTAACATCCCCTCTAAAGGTGGAAAAGTTAAGGTAAAAACTAGTGACAAATGAAAAGAAGAAGGAATAGCAGCTGAGGGTAAATGAATAAATAAATGGGTCATGCAAATACAGAAATCCAATATTACATTAGTAACTCGAGAGCGATGATACTCTCTATTTCCTCCGTTAAGGTGCTTGAAAGGTGAGGCTGTGTGTTGCTACTATCGCTTCTGGAAGGTGACAAGGCTGGATGGATGTCTGCAAACCTGTGAGGTATTGCTCTGGGAGATATTTTGGTCATACACTATAATGATGAACTGGATCAAATCATTAATGACTAAGTAGGATCCTAGTAATATGCCCATATCTTTCATCTCTTTCTTCTCAAGTTCGATCTGCTCCCATACCATAGAGATATGGTGCAACACTGGTACTGTTGTAAGATTCTACTATAGCATGTGGATAAGTGGTAAGACAATTCTGATACAGATGATCCAGTTATTGAGAGATTGAGTTAAATACTTCTTCAGGTGTAACACTGAAGAAAATGAACAGCTTGAAAAAGACCTGAATTTAGTTCATTGTCAGCTAGTTTGTATGCTAAATAGTCCTGTACGAGTTTATCGTAAGGTTCAAATAAATGGTAGAACAAGTAATCAAATTAGGACAAAGATATGAAAATGTATGTAATGGGGTTATACAATAAATTAGTAGTTTATTTTTAATTATATTTCACTTTTAAATTAAGAAATAAAAATTGAATACATTTATGTACAACATGGTGATTTGAACTATGTGTACGTAACAGAATGGTACATCGAGCTAATTAACGCATGTATTACCCTTATGTATGTACCATTTTGTGGTAGCAATACCTAAAATCTACTCTCAGAAATTTCAAAATACTATACGTTGTTATTAACTACAGTCAGAAAGTTGTACAACAAATCTCTTTGCTCCTGTTTCTCCTTTCTAACCCAAGTTTGTTTTTTTTTTAAATCTTTTTCTACCTGCCCCTGGTTCCTCCAAATGTCAGGCATATTCATAGTGATGGTATTGCTGTATCTGTGATATAAATAGCATATTGAATGTTTGAGCTCAGGCAAGTATGATTATTTTGCTGTAAGAGACCCCTGGGCAAGGACCAAAGGTGGTCTGGGATGTAAAGAACTAACCATACCAAAGACACATCTGGCTTTTGTCTTCCGCTCTCAGGAGGTGATTTCTAAGCCCAGGGAAGTCCAGCCTGTCCTCTCTTTGCTTACTTGGCAGCTCTGGGCCACACTGCATAATCCGACATAGTGTGATTTGCGGTGGGGACTTTGGGCTATACAGAAGCAGCTCTACCCAGACAGAGTGAGTAGACTGGACTCAGGGATGATTCACATCCCAGACAGGACAGAATGAGACAGTGAGAGAGTTCTTCATGTTGTTTGGAATAGCTTGCAACTTAAAACTTATGAATTCTTTTTGGAGTTTTCCATTTAATACTTCTGGCCAACCGGTGGCCACAGGTAACCAAAACGGAAGAAGGTCAAACCACGGATAAGGGGGACTATTGTGGTTTTTGGCATTTGGCTACTTGGCTGTGATTGGTCATAAGTGATGCAGCTCTCGCTTGGTCTTTATATGACAACAGTCTTCCAATTTCACCCAAGAGCGAAAGTACCTGGCCTGCAGGGCAAAACTGTTATCCAAGATCCTTGTTGGGTTTGTTTAATTTTTAAGACATCTTTGCATGTTAAGTGTAGCAAACTGGCCAGCTCAGATGCTCATGAACTGTGCTAAGCTGTTCTTGACAATTCTAATGTCAGCAGCTACATCAACAGAGGACTCGTTATGTCAGCCAGCCGACCAGGTGTCCTCGTGTAATAAATGCAGCAATCCTGCTAGTGTGCATTACTCTTAGTTTTCTTTCATAGAGGGGAAATGGAGGCAGAGGGAACATTAGTATCTAGCCTAAGGGCTGACACGAGAGCAGACATCGACAGTCCCTCTGCCTCCTGCCCTCTCTACACTGTGCCGCCTCCTTTCTGTGTTTCAGTTGGAACGACTGTGTTAACTAAAGCACCTGGATGCCAATAAGCTGCTCAACCTACTGGCATTAGAACTAGGAAATTATCTGCAGTGCAGCAATATCTGTCAAGCAATTGACACGAGGAACACAGACCGTGCACTCCAGGCTAGGGGACTCCAGTCTTTTAGAATTTATTCAGGGCCGAGTTCTTGACATAGACAATTTTGTTTAATCTTTGTGATCCTAGGGAGGATGATTAACTCGTTTCACAGGTGAGTAAAGTTAAGCCCAGATCATGAATCCCAGGTGTGACTAAAGGTATATTATGAGCTGAAATGTGTCCCTTCAAATTCACACATTGATATCCTAACCCTCTGTACCTCAGATTGGGACTGTATTTAGAGTCTTTAAAGAGGTAATTGTGTAAAATAATTATATGGGAGGGCTCAACCCTCTTCACAGGAGGAAGAGACTGGACAGAGACATACACGGAAGGGTGACTATGTGAAGCTACGTGGAGACGGGCAACCATCTAGAAAGCAAGGACAGGCTTCAGAATGTAACGTGCTCTATCGATAACCTGATCTTGGACTTCCAGCCTCTGGAACTGTGAGCAGATGGATTTCCGTTGTTGAAACCACCCAATCTGTGGAATTTGTGATGGCAGCCCAAGCCCATTGGTATAAGGTAAAATGGGAAGTCAAACCCACAGCTGATTTGAAAGGACTTTCTCTGTACCAGAGGTGGGATCAACCAGAGAGGTAGGAGGCATCTAGGCAAGAGCCCAGTGAGCCACGTGCACAGAGATTCAGTGTGATGAGGGATGAGGGTCAGGTAGGTCCTCCGGATGAGGTGAGCTTGAGGCTGGGGAGGAGCATTCCGGAAAAATGCAGATAGGCAGAGTGGAATGAGAAGGGCATTCCAGGCCACTGGGAGCCTGATTTTGCTGGATCCCAGAGCCCCCATTCCCAGCCTCAGCTGTCTGGCTGGACGTGTGGCCAGCCAAACACACATGTGGACACTGCACTGAGGAATGTTGGCCCCAACCAGGCAGGAGATGGTCTGTAAATCAGAAGCCTCTTTTATGGACAACTTCTTCCCCTCAAGCCCAGAGAATAACCAAGAGCAAAGAGACCGGCGGCTTCTCACATTTATTTGAAGAAAACAGTGCAAGACCTGGAGGCACTGGCAGGAAAAGGACAGTTAACCCCAGAACTAGGCCTTGGAACAAGGGAGCCAACAATAGATCAGCCACAGCGTTGCACACTGTACGTGGGGACAAGTGAGGGGAGGGGTCCTTGGTCTGGCACGCAATGGATCAAATATAATAAGTCCTATGAGGCCAATCAAATCCCGTCACCCCAACCCCACACTATGCCAAATAGTAAAAGCAGATGTTTCACAAACTGGTAACAACTCAGAAGCCTTTTCTTGTGATTGGCTGGAATGGTGGTGGGGGGCAGAGGGGTTGCCGAGGATAGTGGGGAGAGAAGGCTTTTGGGAGAGATCCAAATATTAGTACCCAAAACCTTACCCGGACCCCCTCCAACAATAGGATAAGAGGGATTCAATTTAGCTAGGGAAAGGAGAGAAGATCCATTATAATATGGAAGAAATTCAGACACGATAGGAGAACAAAGCAACATTTCAAATTACTGAGATTTATTCAGCCCTATTGTCTGATCCATTTCTTTTGAATACCAAGCTGACAGCCAGTTGCAATACTTCATGGCAGGGGGAGGGCAGCTATAGAGGAGAAGGCCTCTGTTATGCCTTGGGAAATTTAGTCTCTCCACGCTTCATCTTGAGCTTTTGGACTTCCACGCCTTGGCTAGACAAACCATCTGAAGCTTCCAGCGCATTCTTGGTGAAGGTACTCACCGGGGCTCTCCAAAGTGGCAGTGGCACCATCTTCAGCCCAGGGGCAGCATCCAGAGTAACCCATGCCCATACCATCTGGTTGGCTTGCAAGGTGGGGCTGACACATGTCTGCCGATCGAGGCCTGGCCAGCAAAAGATAATATAAGGCTCTGGAGAGAGGTGGAATAGGAATCAGGCTGTTTGGGTCTAGGAGTTTCACAGATCATGAATCCTTTCTGCTTTGTTTTCTTGACTTCTCAAATGGGGATGATGTTATAAGACTCACTACTTCATTCACTGCACCCACATTCCTTGCAGTGGACACGGGGACTATAGCAAGGAGAACCCCAGGGTCGCTGTGCGTGGAGGCTCTTCTTTGGTAGTGGGAAGACATGGCAAGTGAATGTGGTTGTGGTGAGGACCGAATAAGGTTCTAGTTATGGGTAAGTCTGAACTATGCTGTTCTGTTGTCACTGGAGAGCAGCTGGATAAAGAAATCTTTCCACTTTTACTGGGAAGAAATAAATTTGGTGGACGATCTTTACAAAAACAAAGATGAACAGGCATAAGTCAACTGATCACACCAGTTTTGTCCTGAAATCTACTGTGACAATGTTTTATTGAAACAATCTGGGCTTGTGCAGTGTGTTTCAGGTTTAATGCCATTAACGTCCTATTTCTTGCACTAAGGGCCAGACTCTAGTCTCCTCCTCCTCCCCCTTCCCTATATTGCACATTTTAAATAAAACACAGTTTCACATGAATTCAAGAGGTGAATCAAGAAACATTTAGATCTAAATGACAAGAGAAATCTTATACCCCATAATTTGTGAGACATAATTAAGCCAGTGCTTAGAAAAATGCAAAGGTTTACATGCACTTATTATAAACAGAAAAGGATACAAATATCCCAAGCATTTCGCCTTGCGGACAAATCCCTCCACAAAAGAAAAGCAAAATTTTTTTTTAAAATTAAACCAGTAATATTTAGCAATTAGTCAGCATTGCCCATGTACCAGTCACTTTTCTATGAGCTTTTCGCATGTCAATTTATTTACCACTCTGAAATCCATACAGTAAAGATGCTATTGTCATTAACCCCACTTTGTATAAGAAAAAAAAAAAGAGGGGAAGACAGAGTTACACATTTAGTGGTGACCATATAAGAGTTTGAACTCAGGCAGCCTGCCTTGGGCCAGCGCCTTTAACAGTGATAAACTCTCTGAAAAACAGCATCAAGGACAACTAAATAAAACAAAACAAAAGCAATTAAGCTCATATAAAAAATCAAAATGTATTTCCATATTTTCTGAACTTGGCGAAGATCGTCCACTAAAATGTAACAATAGGCACAAAATACAGAAATTTTCAATGTATTTCCTTTATGATTAAGGTCAATTCATGGATATCACCAATATTTTAATATTTTCCTGGAACTCTTCCCAATACTCTAACAAAAGAAAAATTTAAAAGGGAGATGTAAATATTAGAAAGCAAAGTATAAAATTCTCAGTAAGGACAGTGTCCTAAGTCACTTTCGTGTTGCTGAGATGCAATACTGGACATTCACAATTTAAAGGAGAAGAGATTTATTTTCACTCATGGTTATAGTTCATGGCCTGCTGGCTCAAATGCAGAAACATCATGGCAGAAAGGCCTGATGCGGAGGAATGCTACTCCTGTCACTGTGACCAGGAAGCCAAGTGGGAAGCGGGGAGCTGGGAAGGAGGATATACCCTTCTGGGTCATGTGCTCGGGCACCAGCCTGTGCTGATCAGGCCTCCCCTCCCAACAACACACACAGCTGCTGACCTCACCAGCGGATTCCACCTGTGAGTGTCCAGCCACCCTCCAAAAGTCCTGCCTCTGAGTGCATGAGCGTTTGGGGGTCATTGTTGATCTAAACCATAGCAGATAGACAATACAATGCTCTAAAGCACAGTACCAGAATCAACAAATTATTCCAAGTATACGATAACCCAACAAGATTTCCAAATTCATGTACAAGCCTTATTATTTTATTGCTTGGAAGAAAATAACATTTTTGGTTGCTTTTCAAGATTTGCTATAAGAAACTAATTAAGGATTTTTCTTATGTTGTGTCACCTAATTCTCCCCTCAATCCCATGAGGTTGATACTCATTTACAATTTATTGATGAGGAATATTCAATAATTTGTCCAGAATTGTGCAGTTGCTAAGTGGGAGAGCAGATGCTTGGATCCCAAGAGCTCCTCTTGATAAAATCCCCACTAACATGAACTGCTGAGATTAGGGATTGAACTGTAGTTCAAGGGAAGTAGTTTTTAACCTATTATTTCTGGTTTGATGATGCCAATTTTGGCATCATTGGAGGCACCACATTCATTTTCATTGATTTTTGGCTTTCTAGATTACCAAATTTCAGGAAATTGCCTTGATGTCTCGCCTAGAAAGGTCTGAAGACAGTGAGAAATCTAACGCTCTGTTCAAGCGTCAAGTTATTCATATCTGTGACTCCTGTTGGCTGACACTGACCTTGGAGTAAGCAAAATAAGAGGCTGAGTTCTTAGAAAGGGACCTGTGGTGCGGGTGAGGAAAAACGCTGGACAGCTCTCATTTTTCCTGTGGATTAAAATTACTAAATTCAAAGTAATTTATGTAAGTGGGGACTATTGTAGGTGAAGTGTATCTGAATTTTAGCAAATTGCTGACAAAATCTCTTGGAATCACTGCTGCATATTTAGAAAATGAAGGTTCTTCCCATCCAGAGCTAATGGTTTTCTCCTACTCCTGCTATCTTAGCTCCCTCCTTTCTTCATGGCCAAATTTCTTTAAAATAGCTGATACTCATATTATCAAATTCCCAGTGGTTCTCTTTTCAATCTAGAAATTGAATTTGTGCCTCATAACTTTGTCATCAAAACTTCCTATCACCAAGGACTGAAGCAAGCTGAATGGTTTCAGACCTGGCCCTTCTCCTTCCTGAGGGGCCAGTGATTTGTGATTTGCGCACACCCGTATTTCCTAAAACAGTTTTTGCTCCCAAAGACCTGCTACTTCTGTGTCACCTGGGTGACTCCTGGCAATCACCCTTTTGCATGGCTCCCACATGCGCAAGTGTTAGTTGCCACAAATCAGTTAAATAGTACCAGTTCTGCATAAGACGGTTCAAATTTTAGTTATCACAGCATAAGAACTATGAATGACCAGATAAAATACAGAGTTCACTGTTAGCTGCAAATCATTACAGTCTGCAAATCATTACGTAAGTACAGATGTGTATCATGGGTAGAAATGGACATCATTTCTTTCAAAGTCCAGGCGATTGGTCACTGTGCATCATGTGCCGCACTTATGCACAGACAGCAGAGCATATTTGTGTGTTGTCTTCTTGTCCCCCGGGGATAAACATGAGTGATATTTTGTGCAAATAGATGATAGAAAGAGAAAACTGATGAAAACGCAGCAAAAAACCAACATGTGAGGACAATACCAAAAGTGAAATTTGAATTGAATATAAATGTGGTCCAGAAGAAATAAGTGAACACAGGGTGCTGACCCTTGGGCTTCATGACTGATCTAGGGGTGCAGCCAGAGGAACTGGTGAAGATGGAATCATTGACATAAATGAGGATGGCGGCTGTCTAGAAAAGGATGAAGATGTCCCGGAGAAAGCGAGCAAAAAGCTTCATATTTAAGGAACGCTGAGATATTTCATAACACAGAATACACCAAGGATAAGGTATTCCAAACTGACCCAAACTTAGGTAAGCAAATGAAAATTTGCCAAAGCGTGGAAAAGATGTTCCATCTAGAAGACAATTATTCTTGAGAAAGAAATACAACTCTTGAATTTTCAATGCTTCAAGTGTTTTAAATAACAATGCATTAAATAAATATTAGTTTTACTGTGTCTCACTGTCTTATACATTGACAGGTGGTGGTAAAGAGTTTTGAAGATTTGATCAAAAATTTTAAAGGTCACTGAACAATGGTATTTTTCTCCCGTTTATGATTAAGATTATTTTGTATTATTTCAGTTTTCTTGGTCAACTTTACAGTCCTGTGCTGCCATGCAAAGCAAGGACTACCTATACTGGGCATCTGCAAATTAACATGACTATAATTTTACACATTACCTTAACCTCAGACTCTCTCTTCCTCTGCTTTTGAGTCTTGTTGCAGTGAGTGAGACATAGTGGATGTTCAATAGTGCATCCTTCTGTTCCTATATACCCCATTTTCAAAGCCACCATAGACATCTCTGTCCCTCACTCTGGCTTCTAATTAGCCCCGAGCCCTGCCCAGTCTGTCTTCTGAACCTGCATCTGCCCTCCTCTCCATCGCCACTGTGTGGTTTGTGTTTAAATCCTTAATGTCAGTCTTCTACAACCATTTTCTAATTATTCTTCTACTCACCATTCTTTAACTATAGTATACAGTTCACACAAATGCTAGACTATTGACCTAGGAAATAAATCTAGTTGCAGCATTCTACTTTGCAAAAACAACTATTGACAGGCTGTTGTGTGTAATGAACTGAACCTCTCAGCATTTCTTAGCAATCTCTGGCCCCTTTGGACCTCGGAGTCTTTTCTTGTGACAATTCCCCATTCTGGGCTGCTGTTTCTCTTTTCCGTAGGTCCAGTACAAGGTCCTATCCAGGCAAAAGCCTTCCTGGGGTTTGAAACTTTAGTTGCTGTTTTTCTGTGGTTTCATAATACTGTAGGATTATAAGGCAAGACTATTATAACATATTTATTTATGTAGCCGTATTTCCTGCTAGAGTATGATTCCCTGGTGTGAATGCATTGTCATAATTCTAAATTCAATACAATAAGACAACAACAGCAACAATATTTCTTACAATTAAAGAGAAGGAGTTTCCAGGGGAAAAATTACAATGTAATAGTTGCTGCACATGATCTTGGAAGACTTAATAATTTCATAAGGATATGCCAGAAAACTTTCAACTTAGACATATTTCTACTAAACTGTTAATTAATAATAGGCATCCTCCATGTGATAAATTTAGCTAAAGGATGGAAACATATATTTAAGGAATCATTTGAAATTTAAAAGCTGAAATAACTTCTTTTAGACATCAGTAACTGTAATAGATAAACTTAACTAATAGATGTTCATACAAAAGGAATATTTTGACTATTGGAGGCACACTGACATTTAATGTACCTCTTTGGAATAAGGCCCTGGGTGGTCAATCCCACATCCGTGGAGATTCTCTGAGTTCCAGTGAGTAACTGCGACCCTCCCTTCCAGAAGGCTCCTCTCCAAAGAAGGCCTGATCAGCAGCTCCTCCCAGGGAGTGTCCTCGGACATGTTTATGTGGTACAGGCAAAGGAAAAGCAGAGAAACACATTCCTGTCTGTTGCTCAGAATATAAATCTGTCACTGGAGTCCTCCAAAGACAGTTTGCCCAAGGAGTAATGAAGTGAGGGAAACTCGGTGACCGGGGATGACACAGTAAACTCTGTAATCGTTCAGTATGATCAGAGAATTAGCAAGGACAGAGCAGAGCTGGTGAGAAGAGATTCACAACTCCCCCCCCCCACCACCACCACCACCATAAAGGAGCTGTGGGTCAGCCTTTGTAGGGAAGGGAGCTGGGATTCTCTGGAGCCGGCTCAAGTTTTAAAAATGGATGGATTTCTGAACGAATCCAAAGGGTTGGTTTGAAGATGAAGTCCTCATTGACAAAGGAACAGGGAGTCGACAGAGCCACAAAAGATCGTGTCTGCAGACAGACTGAGAGTGCGTGCGTGGCTGCTGCCCAAGTTACTGGTGCTGGGTGAAGAGCGAGCTTGGGAGGCAGAAGCTGAGTTGATGTGGTGGCTGCCCTGGCATTCTCTTAGCCCTCCCGGGGAATCCAAGACCCCCTCGCCACCACGACACACTAACCTTTATGTTAGAGGGCTGTTCTCCTCAGGATCCAGTCACCAAAAGTATTCGTCATGTTATAATGGTGCCTCTAAAACATTGTTTGGCTGGCAAAGTACTTTTATGGGCACTTCTCTTACTGGACTCGGACAGTAACCCAGTGAAGTAACAGGAGGATGAGATTGGCACTACCACTTTTTTCTTCCCCGAAAAATATCCCATGCTCATTGAACAAACTTCAGAAAATGAGTCTTAAAAAAATTTCAATAACCTGTAGTCCCATTATAAAACTGTGTATTCTTCCATTTTTATGGATTACTTTCTACCCATTTATAGGTACTATTTTACAACTTGCAGTATTTTTTTTACATAATAATTACTTAATAATTAATTATGAAGACTTATATATTACATTTTTCATAATAATTTTAATGACTACATGTACATACTAATCTATTGCGTTCATGTACATTGTTTATTTAACCAATCCCCTCATCTTAGATATGTGAATCATTTTCAATGTTGAATTGTTGAGAATAACTATTGCACTTATTTTTAGATATTGATAAATCAACATTGTGTATTGATTATTGATTTATTATAACGGTTATGTGTACATACAAGCATATAATTCTGTATTTAGTTTAATATTATTACATTAAATAACTTATTAATATTCAAATTAATAATGAGGTTGGCGTTCTTGTGACTAATCCATCAGAATCTGTCAGATCAGGTGGAGTCTGCAGCCTTGTAGGCTTAGCAGACCCTCCCTGTCATCAATGAAAGCAAACTTCAGACATTTCTGTTCTCTTCTGAGAATTGCACACCATCTCTCTTTGTTCCCACTATTGTTTCTGTTCCCTGCTCAATTTCAGCTCATCTAGCTTCTAACATTTTCAACATTAGTTCAGAAACCATCTTCCTAATGGTCACAGATGCCAGACATTATGTTAGACACTGATGTTTGAGATACAGTGCAGAGAGCTGGTCCCTGCCCTCAGACTGCATGTAGTTCAGCTGAGAATAAGGACAAGAGAAGGGTGATTACAATCCAACTGGTCAGTGCTGGGCTGTAGGGAAGGTGCGCATGTGGCGTGATCCAGAGAGAAACCTCTAATCCAGCCTGAGGGGCTGCACAAGCTGCTCACACAGATTATAGGGTGTGTATGCTGCACCTGGCGAGAATCATTCAAATTCTGGAGGGGCAAAGGGACACTGCAGCAGACCGAGTCATTTTCACGATGCTCCAAAGGAGCTGTGAGGATAATCCACTTGCTGGAGGTATCTTTTATGTACTGTGGCTACTTAGGAAGTTTCTGTGAAACGTGGAGTTTCTTTCTGCCTCAAAATATAACCTGAGCACAAGGTCCCCTCACTGACTGTGAAGAGAGAGGTTCTATAGCTTGTAGGTAACTTTGTGTGTCCAGGCCCCAGATGAATTATTACCCAGCCTGTGAGAAGAATGTAAAAAGATGTGATTTAATCTCACTGTCAGTCATGCTCGAAGAAGTTCCAGAATATTTGAGATGGGCAAGTTATATTTTCATTAAGTAAGACAAGAGTGGTTTCAAAAAACTTTATACTGCACAAGTTGTGTTGAGCCTCGGTTAATGCCACACATTACCTACTATTAAATAAGTAGATGGTCGGCTTTTAAAAAGATCATGTGGTGACTTCTGGTTATCAGCACAGGTTCACTAGGAACATATCACACCAAAGGAGTCTCATTTCTTCTTCATTCAGGACATGAGGGCAATTGGATGGTATCTCCCCAGCAAAGACTGAGGCTTCTGACTTCAGGAAAACTTTAGGTAGGACATTTGGGGGTACCCTTAAGAGACACATTGGTCGATGTCAGTTGATGTGATGCTGAATGGAAGTATGGAAACAAGAGTTGGACTATGAAAACAAAATCGTGGAAACTATAGACTGTTGTAATAAATGCTTCAAATTCCCGTTAAGACAAATTGGTTATTGTGTTTGGTTGTGATCGGATTGCATGTGGAAGTGTAGATTTTACTGTAGATACCACTTGTGAGGAGAGTGCAGATGTACTAGCTCTCAGAGATGAAGAACAGAGTTATAGCATCACGGAGGAAAAGTGTTTTCAGGCTGTGGTCCATGGAGAAGAAAGACTTACACAGGAGTTGTCAGACTTTGAATTTTGGGATGTCTTCACTCCATGAACTGAAGTTTTCCATCAGTAGTGAAAAAATTTCAACTATTGCATCTTTCAATATTGCTTCCACCACTTATAACTCTTCTCTCCTCTGGGAATCCAGTGAACTGAATATTTGACTATTAAAACTATCCATTTATGTTTTGTTGTACGGTTTTTGCAATTATGGAACTTCCACTTGACTTTAGGTTGCCTTTTATATTTTCAGTTCTTTCATGACATTTCAACCCTGTCTTTTACCTTTTTGAACATAGGGAACATAGTTATTTAAAAGTCTACCTGGTATCTCTACTAACTACAAATCTGATTATATCGTGTTGTTTTCATTGGCCCTTGATCATTTGGTCTTATGCCTTTTTATATGTGGTTCTCTTCTGAGTGTGTTCTCAATATTATATTAAAAATTGTTTGTGGCAAAAAACTGTTGGGAGCAATGTTATCTTCCTGCAGGCAGGGTTTTTGTTAGTTCTGCCAGAAACTGGAGGAACTAACAATTAAGTACATTTTTTTTTTTTTTTGTGGTGCCGGGGATCGAACTCAGGCCCTTGTGCTTACAAAGCAAGCACTCTAACCACTGAGCTAAATCCCCAGCCCCTGGAACTAACAATTAAGAATCACGTTCATCCAGCTTTGTAGTTTGAAATTTTTAGGAATATTCAGATGACTTAAGTCTGTGCATGTTAGAGCTTGTTCACTTCTGAAACATCTTTATTTCCAGGCTACAGTGCTATAGGTTCCGATCTAAAATGCAGAGTTTACTATCTTTCTGTCTCCTCCCATTGCCTGGAACCCAATTCTCATCTCTTTAGCCGCAGGAAACTGAAGTACTGTTCAGCTCCTGCACTTCTCATCCAGGACCAACATGTGCTCTGAAGGGAAAGCAACTCCTATGCCAAAGAACTTCTCTGGCTTTCTGTTTTCTTCTGGATTATGGCGTGGAACTTCTTGACTTCCTGAGTAGGTATTTAAAACACTTCATTTAGCTCTTTTGCCTAGTTCCAGTAGGAGAGTTGGTTCTAATTTCCTAGTGGGTCATTGTTAGACGACATTAAATGGCAGTGTAAATTTGTTTTGTCTTGTCTAGTGGTTGGATGAAGTCTAGTGGATGGAATTCACAAGGAGGATGATTTCTACCAAATAAGTGGAATGAAACCAGTTATCAATTATCCTCATAATAATAAAAGGAGCTGCCTGTGAAATTAGGGGCTCTCAGTTACTTATGTCTTAGTTACAGTGGTGCTTCTCCAACAGTCCCTCTGAAGACTCTCTACTCCTTTGGGAGTGGCACATACAGTTGTGGCACATATGAGAGGGTTTGTGTGTGTGTGTGTGTGTGTGTATGTGTGTGTGATTTTTTTGGGGGGGTTGTTTTGTTTTTGTTTTTTTAGGACTACTTTACTGAGGAAGTATCTCAACCTGACCTGGCCTAAATGGAACTCTAGATTTCTTGTCATTCCCTATAATAACACCACTACCCACCCAAATTTTTGACCTTAAGCCTGGGCTGGCCTTCATTGCATCCTCTCTCTCACAGCCCGCATCTAATCCATTAAAAAGAATTGTTTTCTTCCAGAAAATATCCATTTTCTTCCAGAATACATCTAGGATCTGACCACTTTTCAGTGTCTTGAGGACCACAACCCTATTCCAAGCTACTATGTTAATCTGCCTGCACTGCCAAAACAAAGTGCCACAGCCTGGGTGGCTTAAATGGCAGAAATGTATTATGTCAGAATTCCAGAGGCCAGAAGTCCAAGATCAAGGTTGATTTCTCCTGAGTGTCTCTCCTTGGTTTGGGGATGGCTGCTTCTCTCTGCGTCTTCACCCAGTCTTCCGTCTCTACCTTCTACATCCATATCTCTTCTTCTTGTCAGGATGCCAGTTATATAGCATTAGGGGTCACTCTAATGACTTCATTTTTACTTAATTATCTCTTTAAAGACTCAGTTTCCAAATACAGTTACATCCTGAGGTGCTGGGGGTTAGGGCTTCAACACACACCTTGGGAGGGGATGAAATTCAGCCCACAATAGCCAACATCTTTTCCTTCTCTGACTCCAGCAGAAGTCTCCTTCCTTTTCCTTCATTCTGTTTACCCCACAGTCTCAAAGCCCATCTTCCACGCAGCAGCCAGAGTCATTTTTCTGATGTGCAAATTATTGTACATCATTCCTCTGCTGAAAACACCGTAATAGAATAGAATTCACCCATGGTGCACAGGTCCTGTTGGTGGACCTCTCCACCCTCACCCATCTTTCCAACCTCATCTTCCACCTAATGCTAACTCCACACCAGTCACGGTGACCTCTATTTTTCAAGTTTCATGTCAAGAATTTTGGTTTTCTTGTCTTTTCTCTTTCCTAGTCTTGCATAGCTGCTTTCCTCCTCCTCCTCCTCCTCCATGTTTTCTTCTTCAGCACTCAGTTTTCGGTTCATCTGTCATCTTGCCTTCCAACTCTGGCTAAAACAGCAGCTCTATTTCATTCCTATCTTTTATCACCTAATGGACCTTCATTCTGTTCGTATTACTTCTACAAATCTGAGATCACATATGTGTATTTGTTTATGTGCTTATTTTCTGCCTTGCACTGTACAGAGATAGCACCTTGAGGACAGGATTGCTGCTTGCCTTGGGCACTGCTGCCCCCAGGACAGTGCAGCATCACAATGGACATCAAGACGTATTTGCCCACTCACTGATTTCAAGAGTATGAATACTCAAAGGTTTATTTCCTGCCCCCAGATAGTAGAGTAAAATTAATTACTACGAGCTTCCTTTCCTCTCCTATGAATTCCCTACTTCTGGCATAAACTACACATCTCTTGGATGATAAATGGATCCTTATATTGAAAAGCACAGAGAAGACAAGCTAGGTCTAGACATAGCAGGTAAGTTTCTTCTTACAGAGCAGCATTATTTAGAAGTGGTTGAGAAGGTCCAAGGCTCCACCTGAGCTCACCGGGAGTGTGGTGGCTGAGTAGCACCGTCTGCCATTGGGACACTGTGAAAGAATGTAGGTCCGTACACCAAACACCTGCTGCTCACAGGCTAACTGGTTTCCAGAACGCCCACTAATGCACTGTGAGCTTGTCCCATATTGTCTTTGATGATGTTCCAGGCAAAAAGTCTACAAGCATAGATCCATGTAATCATTCACATCATCAGTTTTATTTGAAAATGTGCTAGTTGGAAACTAAAGCTTTGAGAGAACATGACATACCCAGACTCCTACTTAGATGAAGGCAAATAAACTTAGGCATTCGGATTGAATGATTAAGCATTCAAAAATATTTCCAAGAATAGAGTTTCTTCCATTTTGCCAGTAATCACACCCATACCTTCTATCTGCATATGGCCGTTGCTTCACTGAGTACAGATAGAAAATATACCCTGAAATTACTTTTTACTTCAGTGACACACCCCACAAACCAACAAAAGCTTTTAGTTTAAGCACATACTGTGTTTAGTTTTTAATGAAAATAGAGCACAGTTCTGGTCCTTCGTTCATGAATTCTGAAGTTGGCATCCACCTTCTGAGTATCTACTTGTGGGCGCTTTGGGGGTGTAGAGGACAAAGAACATTTCATTACTTTTCACCCTCTGCCGTCTAGAGGTGGAAAGATTACGGTGTCCCATGACAAGTTCTGCCCTGTGCTGGAGGCAAGAGACACTGATGAACTTGCAAACAAAAATCTAGTTTCTTTTCTGTCTTTTATTCTGCAGGCGAAGTAGCCCCATTTCCTTCAGCCTTTCTTCGATATCACATCAACATAATTACCTCCAACAGACCCCTTCAGTGTTGATGATATTTAACCACATCACTGGGCATACCCAGCCTCAGAGACACAGAGCCGACCACAGCCCCACGACTTCTGACCAAGCCTGAGTCTTTTTGCCAAAAGAAATTCCTAAGACTGATTGAATGCTCAAATCTCAAGGCAGCCCTTCAAGATTTTTTATTTTTTTTATTTTTTTCCCACTAAAGATTATATTTGGAGACCAATCAGCAAAATGCAGAATAAGATTATCCTGTTGGTGGTTTGGATAAGGAAAAGCACATTCTTTACTGTGTAGATGAAAGTTGAGAAAACAGTCGAGTGGGGTGTTCCCATCTGGAATTCTTGGGCTCCTCTAATTGAGGATACCTGGGACTTTTGGAATGCTAGACACCAACTAGCAAATGCAAACATTTTATGAAGTGGTGGGGGAAACATCCCACATTTTTCTAATTATTTAGCAAAGCATGGCTCTCAGCCTCTTTTTATGAACGGGTTAATCAAAAGATAATCAAGTCAGTCACTCTCTGCCTTTTTATGTTGTTAAAGCAGGCATTGATGAGAATGTGCTCTCTAGTGATGAGAAGGCAGCTGGCTTTCAGTCCCGAGGATCAGGGTGGAAGCTACACAGTTTGGATCTCCTGATCAAAACCACCAGGGTTCACGTCTCCAAAAAACAGAAGCTCCTTTTCCAAAGGTAAAGCCTATTAGTGCTCCTCCATCTATGAACTTGCCTTAAGAGCAGCTGTAGTTCCAAAGTTCCTACCCCCAAGACTGTCATTCTTGAATGTCTTTTATAAAATCAAACAAATAAATATATGCTTAAAACCGCCTATTTGATTTTGCAGGCATATGTACATCTATACATTTATTATGATCTATCCCTTATACCTCATTTCCCTCATATATTCATATGTGAATTATGTTCAGGAGTGCTTCTTTGAACAAACATGTGCATATGAATTTATATAAGAGATTAAAAACTCACTTGCATACAGAAGAAGGTGTTATGTAAGGCATCATCGGGAAATCATTGAGATATCAGAGTTGATCTTTTGTATCATTCTCAGCTCCCTCTGTGAGTTCTGCCTCCACTCTTTGCACCCAATCCTTAACTGAGTCTGCTGTGGGCAAATATCAGGGTTCTTTCCATAAGCTTGCTGTTATGCCTTATATCTAGATGTCCCCCCAAAGATTTGTGTGCTCATAGGTGGGGCTTTTTGGAGGTGGCTGGATGTAGGGTGTGTGATACTGGGATTAAGGGTGTGTGATAACTAAACTGGTTTAGCATAGTTCTGAGTGTGGATAATAGAAGCCCCACTTTGGGTGTGGGTGATACCAGCCAACAGGCTTGTAGCCTGGATAGAGTACAAAAGAAACAGAAAAGAAGGCAGGCTTGCTGCTGCTGCTTCCTGCCTACCCTTCCATGGACTGTTTCTCCTCAGCCATCCCCTTCCGCCATGCCGCTCCACGTTGGAGCCAGCCAACTATGGACTGAAACCTCTACAAACTATTAGCTAAAATAAGACTTTCCTCCTTTCACTTTGGGTGTCAGGTATTTTATCTTAGCAATGAGAAAAATAACCAAGACACTTGTGTACCCACAAAATTTGCATATTGAAACCTAACCCCTAACATGATGGTGTTAGGAGTTGGGGCCTCTAGGAATGATTAGGTATTAGAGGCAGACCTTTCACAGATGGGATTAGTGCCTTTATAAAAGAAACTCCAGCAGCTCTTCCCATCCTCCCAACAAGTGAGAACACAGCAAGAAAGCGTCCTCTTTAAACTAGGAAGGAGGCCTTCACCAGACAGGAACTCTGCCAAAGCACTGATCTGTGACTTCTCAGCCTCCAGAACTGTGAGAAATAAATTCTATTGTTTAGAAGTCACCCTCTCCATGGTCCGCTGCTACAGCAGCCCCAGTGGACTAAGACAGTCTCAATGGGAATATTATTTTATCTAGTCTTCTTACTTGCCATTTACCTGTGAGAAAATGAAGATGAGATGAGACGCTGAAGAACATTGCAGAAGTTGGAGTGACTTGGGAATAAATGAACATGCATCTAATATTATCACATACACTAATGATAATATATGTTACTATATGGTATGTTAAAGCAGATGTGCAGGCTGTTTCTTCCGCCTTTGATGCGCCTCCTCCCATGTTGTATTGGTCTCCTGCTCACCTTTTTATCCTAAGCATCACTATTTAGAGGAGCCCTCCATGATCTTAGAATTCAGATTCTCTTGTTGGCTGCCCTCAGGACTCTCATAATATGTAACCACCCTACAGCTGTCCGTGTGGTCTCTTTGTTCACTGTTCATGTCTAGCTCTCCCACGAGAAGGTGAGTTCTAGGTTCTTTCTCCCCATCATCCCCCAGGACAGAATGTTTAATGCCTCAGTGGCCCATGACATTGCCGTTGCACCCTGAGTGCTAAGTGTGGCCCTGGTGGTTCTGTTTCTCTGTTCTCAGCAATGTAGCAGTTTAGGCTGTTCTGTATTGCCACTTAATGAGATGCTCTGATAAAGAAAGAAAACCCTGATTCAGTGTTACTGGTGGTTTCACCTACCGATTCAATTAATCACTTGCTCAACTGACCCTTAAAAAGTACTGAGACAAGCCCAGTGAAGACACAAAAGTCCCTAACTTGTACATATGCATGTATAGTCACTGTCCTCGATAAGTTTATGGGCTGATAGGGGAGAGGGTAAGCAGATGACATGCTCAGATAGGATCAACCATGGAGTACCAGCTGGGTTCGCAGAATGTGCCTTAACTCATCCTGTAAGGGCAGGGAAGGTTCCCTGGAGTAGGGGTGCCGTGGAGAGTCCCGAAGAACCAATAGGAGCGAGGCTGACTTGCAGAAGAGTGCCGAGTGACTCAAGGAAGGAAGCTCCTAGTACAAAGGCAGCTGGCGGTCCGGGTATAGTGGGCACACTGCATTAGCACAGGGAGGGCTTCAGACAAGCTGGTCCTGGGAAGCCAGCGCTTCAGGAGATTGACTAAGCAATTTGAAGTTCATCTTCAGCAGCACAGGAAATCATGGAGCAATATGAACAAGAAAGTAACATGATCAAAGCTTTTTTTAAAGATCTCTCTGCTTATGGGGTAGAGAGGGCCCCAAGGGTTAAGTCCAAGGCTCATTCATTCATCTATCCATCTAAAAATCTGTATTTAGTACTTAACAATGTAACAAGTTATTTTAGGCACTGAGAATGAGCAACAGTGAGTAAAACAGAGCTCCTGACTGAAAAATATCCAGACTAGCAGGAAGGAAATGTACAACGCTACAAATAAATAGGAAACTACAAATTCTAATGTTTATGAAGGAGAAAGACAAGGCGCTATGGGGGCACATGACAGGGTCTGGGAAACTATAAAGACTCGTGGTGGACTGGGGGGAAGTAACAGCAATAGGACTTGAAGATGTTTGGAATGGGAGAAAGGAAGCTAGAAGGGAAAGGAGAGAGAAACAAGTCAGGAATGGTCCAGGGGTCCGGCTGGGGCACTTCAAGAGATGGCATCCCTGAACCCCAAACACAGAAAGAGGAGAAGAACTGAGCCTGCTCTGTATCCCAAGCCCTTCTCTTACAGACTTTATCTCATTGAATTCCTATGACAGTCTTACTTGGTATCCCTGCTCTACTAAGAGTCTCCAATCTCTACTAAGTGTTTTTCATGCATTAATCCTTAAAATAATCAGATGAAGCAGGTGCTTCTTGTATATTGGGGTTCAGAGAGGCTAAGTAACTTGATGGGAGCCACATGGCTCATCGCTTACAGAGCCTGGATTTGAGCCCACGTCTGCTGCTGTCCTGAGTGAGTGGCTGAAACCACTCAGCCTGGTGAGGTGCCACACCCGTAAGATCCATGTTGCCCTGTCGCATTTGCATTTCACTGGAACTCTCAGTATCTCCACTCAGAAAGGTATTACCTGGTGTTAACGGTTGCTCACTGTTGTGCATTGGTGAGCTTTATTTGTCAGCCCTTTAAGGGCATCATTTGTTTGAGTGCGACTCCAAGTTTCTTGTGCTAATGGCACTTGCTGACAATGAAATGCTGCAAGGCAGAAGAAAGCACAGCTGTTCTACCCATTCCCAGGCCACCTGGGAGTGTGAGGCTCCTTTTGAGGACGTTGGCCAAGTGCCCCCCTACCGCCCCGCACTCCAGCAGTGTAAGGAAACGGATGGTGATTGCTCATGTTAGGAGCCTCCCAGGCAGACCTCTACTTCACATCTACTCATCTCCATGTGTCTTTTGATCATCCCTCTGCCATGTTGTCCTCATTTCACAGCTAAGGAAACTCCAGCACAGAGCAACCAGGGTCTCTGCAAAGTTAATGTGGCTAATAGATCACGAGGCAGTCAGGATTTGAATCCAGGCCTATCTGCACCCCTGAATCCACTAGAATTAATGTGGCAGGAGAGATGGAAGAACTAGGAGAGCTTAGCTTGAAATGGAAAGTCAAGAGGCTTATGAGTGAAGCAGACAACAGGTACCTCCTGCCCACGGCAGAATTAGAACTCAAGAGTAGAATTCTGTTTCAGTCAGTCAGTACCAACCCTGCTCTGTGCTAGGCTTTGGGATACTTGAGCAAAAATTCTATCCTTGGTTTCTTGTCATTCACAATTTGGCAGGACAGATGGACAAGTGGCCAAATGCTTCTCATGCAAGCCACGATCTTGGTGCAATGAAAACAAGGAAAAGCAACAAGAAGGCTTGAATCTGTGTTAATGGGGTCACTAGGGAACATATGGGATGGGCTGTCTCTTCCCAACAGGCCTTCTGTGGACAGGTAGAGTCTAGAAAAATAGATAGAGAGACACCTCAGGGAGCAGGGACTGCAAGAACAAGGATGCTGAAGTATGAGGCCATCCAGGTGTCTTCAGAAGAGTGAGTGATGGCATGATTAGCACAGAAGTTCTGCTCAAAGAACACAGTGATGAACCTGAAAATCTAGCCTGAATTTTAACTGTGGGGGTCCCTGCACATCAGGGTTCCTGAAGGAAGAAGTGTCTTGCTTCAGGCAAACTTGAAAGAGAAATATCTAGATTTAGATATTCACTGTTGACTGCAGCTCTTTAAGATATTGCTGATAGAGTGACTGTTGTTGTAATTCAGGATTTGCTACTAGACTGTTAAAAAAAATGAAACAAAAAAACTTCCCTGGCCCCATCCATCACAAAAAACTCATGTTACTTTGTAGTTTGCACAACCCCAATTATCAGGCTTTTAAAGCCAGGCCTGGCAAGAGAACTGTCCTAAAGAGACCACAGGCATAGTCAGCTGAGTGAGGTGACAAGTGGGTCATTTTGGGGGGGGGCAACTTGGGGAAACAGAGGCCACAGGAATGCCCTGGGAACCCCAGCTCACCTGGCATTAGCTAGATGTGAGAAGAGTGAAGTGAATGATACCCTAACATTTCCTTTTGGATGACTATCTTGCCCTTGTATTTATGGAGAAACAAGCACTAACATGTTTTGGCATTTTTTCAAATATTTGACTCTTGATTGCAAAAAATTGTAATGAGCCTCTTAACTGCTTACTTAACTTCCTTAGATTGGAAGAATGGAGGTTTTTAGAATCATTGTCTTTTACCATCCCCTGCTACCTCAACTCTGTAGTGTTTTTCAAATAGTTGAAGAAACACAACTGCTGGTCTTTAAATTGAAGCTCATGGAAGAATGTCTCAGGAGAAACAGCATTTAAGAGGTGAAAGATTACCATATACTTAAATGTTCGAGACCATCCATCTTTTAGGGCAGAAGCCTTTAATCAGAACGAATGATTATAGGGATAATGGCAAGATAAAAATCATACGCATTCTAACATTTTAAAAAACTCTCTGCCTTAAGTCACTAATGGTAGCTTAGATTATTAACACAGAGATCAGGCTTGGGCTTTAATAGGCTCCTGGTTGCTCTCTCTGGCAGGCCCGGGGCACTGCGCTTACCTTTGTAATTTCACCTTTGGCTTGAAGTCTGTCTCCACAAGCGCACTGATTTCCAAGCATCAGCCAAATTCATTCTGAGAAGGGCCCGTTACCGAGAGATTACAAACTTGCTTTCAAGATAACCTGTTGGTTGACTAAAGTCAGAAGTGCAGCAGGATGGGTTGAGCATGCAGTTACAACCTGTTTTCTTTTCAGGGTTGGTGAGGTTATTGCTGTTGTATTGGTATATTTTATGCCCAGACCTGGTAGAAACCTCAGAAGACTGTCTGGATGCTCGGAGCTCTGCCATAAATATTGGAGAAGGCTTCTCTTATCTTGGAGTCACTTCTCACTCACCCAGCTGCCAGTGGCCTAAACATCTGTCAACTTGCAGATTGCAAATCAGTGGCAAACCCGACAGCAAATCCACGAGCCAGAGACGGAGTCCATCGGCCATCTGTCCCTTGCCTGGGATTTCCAGAGGGCCCTTTGGGTCTAAGCCCAGTCAAGAGCTACCCCATTTACAGATGTGTTCTGGGCCCAAGCACATGTGCCTATTGCACATTTCTTCATGTGAAGAAAAGTCAAAGGGGAGCAGCCAAGGTTTGGCCCCAAGACTAAGTCCACTGAGGAGGGATAGACGGAAGCCCAGTGTTGAGCGGGATGCTTTGTCCACCTGAACACAGCAGCTCGCCACCATGAAAAGGCCGACACAGATACTGATTCCAAAACCAACCCCTCTCAACTATCAAGCCCAGCTTGGAACTTGCATATCCTTGCTTAAAAATGGGAAAAGCAAATTCTACACACACACACACACACACACACACACACACACACACACACACAGAGAATAGAAAGGCACACATACTCCAAAGCTTGTAAGGTTCTCCAGCGTGGGGCTGCACCCCCGCCCCACCCTCTCTATTCCCTCCGTGCCTTCCCACACTGCCACTCAGCCTCTTAGACAGACCCAGTGCACTTGGCCTTGGGCCTCTGCCCTGAATGTTCCTTCTGCCTGACCGCTTCTCCTGTTTTCACCTCATTCTTCACTCTTCAAGACTCTGCTCCTTCACCTGTTCATTGATTAATTCAACAAACACGTGTAAACAAACCAGTGAAATACAGCCCAGGAGCAAGCCTGGAGCACAGGAAAACTGTGCCCGCAGTACCTCTGCGGGCCAGCGGGGAGGCCTGTGCCAGGGCTGGAATCACACTAAGTGACCCTCACCTGCCTGTCAGCCCTCCTTCCAGCTGTCAGCTCCACCCCACAGCCTGGGCTGGGACCCTAATTTCTGTGCCCAGTCTTCAGGGCCCACCCTTTCCACGAGCCCCTCAACTTACTCGGCTTGCCGGGAGAGCCGATAGTTGAAGGGCCAAATGCCTATTTACATCTCGGAGTGCTTGAGTTTTTCGTACATCCCTGTCTGTCTTTCCAAATAGACTGTAAGTTGCTCATCTACGCCTTTATCCTGCCGTTTGTCCACCCCTTCCACTCCCTGCCACCCCGTGCAGAGCCCCAAGTGGCGACGGAGTAGGGTCAACAGTGTCTGCCAAATGGCTTATTTTTCCCCAGGGATGAAGGTAGCTCATGCTTAATATGAAAGCCTTTCACACCTTTATTTTATCAAAGAATGAGGTGTCTTAAACAACAGTCTTTTAAACCATTTAAATAATTCAAGTTCATGCTATTATCGCATTGGGGAATACATAGCAAGTAATAGAATGATAAGTACAAAAGTTCTTCTTTGTCTTTTGTTTCTCCTCTCCTTTTTGCCATTTAATGGCTCTCACTTTGCAGGTGGGCCAATGACAACAAAGGGTTAATATAACTAGACTGGAAAAAGAACAGCTCAGACTGAGCATGGCCTGGATGACGGGTAACCAGGATCCTAAATCTAAGACAGTGCTTGGGGTGGGTTGGCAGGTGAACTTTGGAAGGATGGGTTTCCTCCACCTCTGATGTCTAACAGTTATTACCACAGACGATTTGGGATGGCTGAACAATTTAAAATCTTTTTAATCTTGCACGGTTCTGCTATTCTTGCTGGCAATTATTGCTGATGGCAGGGCATGCTGGCGTCTTGGCAGAAGGGAGCCTTCCTGCTGGGGAGAGGGGTTTTGAGTTTTATGTCCCAATATGACTTTGATGGATTCAGACAAATTTCTCAGGCTTGGTGGACCTTCGCCCAGGCTGGAAATCTTCCCTGGGCAGCAGGAAACATCTGAGACACCCAGACCCCCAAATGGGGTGTTTTGCTTTGCTAATCCCCAGATCTTAGTGGATGATAGCCAAGGCCAGAGCTTGAGGAGCCAGACCCCAGCCAGTCCCCAGGGACGTGAGTTATAACAATAGAGTCCCTCAGTGAAGAGAGTTAGGACACAGTTTCTGGGTCCTTTGCTAGGTTGAACCAGGAGCAGCTTCTCTGGGCTGGGCAAGCACACGGTGTAGGTTACCTGGGCTGTACTATTGGGCAGAGTCTCTCCTGGGGCTGGGCCTTTAGAGAAGTTATCACGGTCTGCAATTAGATGACCTGGAGAGAGATAGGCTTGGAAGATACACGAGAATGGAAATCATGGGTAGATATTGGCAATAAGGAGGAAGAACTAAAGGAATCTAGAAAATTCCTCAAGTGATTCCAGCGTCAAGGTGAAGCAGTAAAATCTGGAAGTCAACACCAGAATGGCTGCTCATACACCGCGGGTACTGTGCTCTGGCATTGCCTGGAACAACAGAGGGATTGGCACATGGACTCACACAGGTCCGGTGAGGGGTGGGGCTTGCTGTTTGACTCTGCAAACAGGACCAGCTAGCACCTCACCCGCGGGGCTACATGGACTGACATTTGTCACTGTAGAGCTCAGGAATAAGGGTCTCAGAGGAGCACTCCAATTGGCCAGAAGCCAGCCTCTGTCCTAGGCATCCCCCACTTCTAGGATGTTAGGATAAGCTCTTGGGGTGGGGATGTGTGGTAGAATTTCTTCCTTCCCCAGTTCTTGGGCAGCCAAATGTCACAGAAGGCCCGTGCCCGTGGACGCCTCTTCAGGCCAAGCCTGCAAGCTCTTTTTCTTTATGCATTATGAGTCAGGCACTGGGCCATGTTTTGGGTTCCAAATATTACATAAGAACAGATTTATAGCCTAACAAATGGGAGGCAGATCTTTTGTTGTATGTGCGTTTTACAATCAAGTACATATGAAGTTCTGAAGTGATCCAGAGAAAGCATGATTCACGAATATGCAGAGAGGCGCTAATGCCTAGGTAGGGCTTTGAAAGATGAGCAGAAATTTTCCAGGTAGAGAGTGGAAGGGAAAGCGTAATGAAGAAACAGCATATGAGAAAGTACAGAGGCATGAAGTTGCTTCAAGGAATTGCAACTGGGGTCAGTTAGGTCACAAAGTCCTTGTTTTCCTGGGTAAAGATTTTGAACTTGGTCCTGTAGGGGATGGAGCCCGTGGAAAGGTTGTGGTTAGAGTATTTACACAGTGATACAGATAATAAAGGTAGCTTGAAATGAGGATGCTTTCCTAAGAGGAATGTTGCTTGGGGCCCTCTTGGCTGATTAGTGCCATGACCTGCAGGTACTAGCTCCCCTCTGCATCTCCCTGGCCAGTCAAGTCTCTTTCCAAATATGCTTGTGTTTTCTAAAGGGCACCTGAAAAAGGTAGTGGACCTGAAGTCACTTTGGGAAAAAAAGGAGTGCAAGACATAGCCATTTTAGTGTTATTTTCTTCCTGAATACTGAGAGAGGTAGCAGACCTACCCACTCCAAGTGCCCACCCTGCCACCCAGGAAGGCAGAGGCTCCCAGCTTCTCAGGGCATGCCGTGGAAAATGGGGAGCAACGTCAGCTGCTTGCAGTGTGCCAAATCGGTTTGGCTAGGGTGTCGGGCTGTCTGGTGCCCTCCACAGCTGGGGGAAGGATTTTTTGGGGCTTTGAGATAGTAGCTGCCCCTCCCAACGTCCACCCTCCAGCAAGGCACAGGAGCCACTGCAGATCCCAGCCTGGAAACCAGATCCACCTGTCCCAGTCTGGCTAATCTCCAGGAGGCTCTGGTGACCGGCAAATTGATCACTGACTGACAGGTCCCCAAGCCAGCTTGGAACGTCTGCCTGGGGTGAATTGGCAACACTCTCCACTTCCTGGAGTTCATGGGAACACTCTGCTCCTGCTCCCAGCGCCTGGCATGTGTGCAGGCTGGGAAGGCAGGGGGCTTGGAGCTTACAGGACACTGGGCAAAATCCTCAGAGTGTCTGGAAGAACACAGGGCTTCACTCAGCGGCACTTTGCTTGGTATTCACAGACTCACACACTCTAGAATCATTGTCCTGTTATCAGTTACTACCAGGCAGGCAGCTTTGGACAAAATTTGGAGACTCGGTTCTGTCACAGCCAAGCTATGTGACAACAGGGCAATTCACTTTCTATTCCAAGCTCTCAGTTTCCTCATCTGTAAAATAAGAGCAGATCATTCCAGAGACTTCCGGTGTCCACAGAGTGGTGGACGGAGAAAAGCCTGGTTTTGAAACCAGAGATGGGGCTTTAAACCCAGATCTGTGTCTCCCTCACTGTGGGGTCTGGTTTCTCTCTTTGAGCATCCACTGCCTGATCTAGCATGATGCCTGGCCTTCTGTAGCTTCTCTATAACAGCAGGAAAGATGAATACCTTTTACTTTGGCATAGTCGTGTTTCTGAAGACCTGTAACATCAATCAGCACAAAGCACATTGTTGGGACAGTTTCTTGGCCGTATGTTTCAGGTCACAAAATCTTATACTTGCCCCAGGTGGCTGTGGCCTCAGCATGGATGGAGGCTTCTCAGGGGCTAGCTTTAAGCCTGACCCCTTCCTAAACTGCTGGGCAATCCCTCTAACAATGTCGGAGCAAAGAGCTTTTCCCACTGGGTTTCTGGGACACTGAAGCAGGAACCAGATGGCTAGACTCAACCCATGAAAGTGTCAGGGGACAAGTGACCGAGGTCCCATTTTGAGATGAGATGGAACAGAGCTCTGGCAAGACAGCATATGGCTGGATGCATGAGACTGGTCCTCACAGGTGGGGATCAGGGAGTCCCTCACCCTTGGGTGGCAGAGCCACCCTTGGACACAGCAGTGGAGTCACCACTCAGACCAGGCGCTCAAGGGCCCCAGAAGAGTTGTCAGGATAGAAAGGTCCTATGCATGGCCCACAGCTGAGGTTTCTCCAGAGCAGACAAGGAGAACCCGGGCCATCTGCTTGGAGTTAGACACTTTCTCCAGTTTTTTTCCGAGCTGGTCCTGTATTAGAGTCCCAAAGAAGAAACAGTAAAAAATTAGACAGATGACAATATAAAAAATAGACAATAATAAGGGAATTCAGACACGCATACTTAACAGGACAGAGTAGAGCTTTGACGGTGGTGTTTGTGAAGAGTTCTCCATATGATCTGGAAGCACACATCTTACAATGTTGAATAAAAACTGATGTTTTTACCTGAGTGCAAAAAAAGTAAACTGTCAGCTTAGAAACACCAGTCCCAGAAAGAGAACCATCACGTGACACGGGGCGGTCCCTGCCGACTTTCCGGTTCGACGGATTTTCAAATATTCTACTGGGTGTGTACGTTATTTTTAAATTAGGAAAGAAAATTTTTAAAGCAGAATTTTCTTGCCTTCATATTGAGACGGGCAAGCTGGAGCACTTTATCTGCAGGCTTAAACTGCGTAGCAGCTTGATCATTTCAACATGATGGCAGATGATTCTGAACCATGCAAATGCCAGCAGAGGAGCCAAAAGACAAAAATGTCCACAGCGCCGCGAGCACGGAGAGCTGCGCAGATGCCTTCCATTCTCAGAACCTCCAGTGAGTGCACAAATAACAACAACCAAAACATACACCAGAACATAAATCAACGTGGCTTATTTCTTTTTAAAAAACGCACAAGAATTTTTGTCTTCTTTTAAATGGATGTTAGACTTGCAAAAGCATGAGAGAGAGAGAGAGAGACAGAGAGAGAGAGACAGAGAGACACAGAGAGAGAGAGAGAGAGAGAGAGAGAGAGAGAAGGAGTCCAGGCAGACGGTGCGTTTATTCCCACATTGTTATGGCTCGGGAAGCTCTGAGGCTCCTCTTTGGGAATTATCCCGGGTCCACAGGACTGGCTTGCTGATTTGGTCCCTGCTGCCAAATTTTTGCCTTTTAAAGATGGATTATGATTTTTCCAAAAGCTATTGGAAGACATCGTCTGTCTTCAAACTGGGAAATTACTTTGGGAAAGATTTTCAAGTGAAAATGAAATGTGACTGGGAAGACCAGTGGCTAATTGTCCCACGGAGCTCAGAAAGCTGCCACAGAGACCCTGCAAACAGGCCATGCACCAGCGTATCCTGCAGGGCCACGTCTTTGAACTAACCCCTCTATCTCCCGCAGACTCTTTTGGGGACGAACATACATTATTGTGTATTCATTTGCATATGATTTCAGGAAAAAAATAACCTTGCGTATTCCCAGAGCTGTATCCCATGGAAGTTATTCTGTTAGAAAAGGGAGCAAATGAAGTACAGCCCCTGCTTGCTCTTAAGGAGCACCCAAACCCGTCTCCTCACCACTGTATCTTGCATATCTGCATTTTCTGGTCCACATATTACAATAGTAGTATCCAGAGGATGCACAGGAAATAGCCATCCCCTAGCGCATCCGCAGTTCTGTAATGAGTGGGGCAAGGTCCCGAGGGCAGAAGGTCGACTTTTGGACAACAAGAAGATGAATCTGTTCTCCTTACGCCTCTGCAGCCTGAATCACCTGAAGCAGACAGACCTGGACTTTGTTACAGGTAAATAATTACAGTTGTATCTGCCATAAATATCTCGTTGAAGGGGCCATTGCAAAAATTGAGATTGTATCTCCAAGCAACTGTCAAGTGGCTAGAATAAATTCAGAGGACTTGAAATACTGATGTACATTTTCTATCATAGATATCTCTCGGTCTAGACTTCCAGACTGCATCTTGACAGAACACCTAGGATGGCTGAGAAATTAAGGAGTCAGGAACAAAAAAATTACATAGTGTTGGTGTTCTGTGGTTTGTGTCTTCTTTATCTGTGGTCCCGGCAAACAGGAAGTCCTTGTGAATTGGGGGGCTTGAGCAGAAACGTTAAAGGCACAGACAGATCCCTGGGACTTTAAAAAGCCAAGGAGGTAATAAATCTCAGACCAAAATGGAAAGTCTGAAGAGGTCAGTGAGCTACAGCCAACCTAATATCTGTACTTCTCAGGGCTGCCATAAATCTGACACTCTCCCTCTTGGCTCAGCTGGCTTCTGTGCAGCCGGCAGATCAAAAGCCTCTCCCAGTGCCCTCTGCCACTGCCTGTTTCTCATTGGGCCTGTTGGGTAAGGAGGCAGGATGGGGAGGGCACGATGGGGCTGTCGTCTCCTGCCCGACACCATCTGGGGCCCATATTTAAGTGCCTGTATCCCGGAGCTTCAGAAGACTAACTCGGAAAGTAGAAGTCACCACCCCAAAGCTACATCCTCGGGAAGGAGGTGCATCTGTACAGAAAGGACTTGGGTGCTGTTTTTTGTTTATTTTGTTTTATTTCAAAATGCTGGGGATAGAAGCCAGGGCCTCACACATGCTAGGTAAGTGCTCTAGCACTGAGCTACATCCCGGCTCCAGAGAATGCTGCTTTGTTTTGATCAGAAGAGACACTAGTTTGTGAATTTGAACAGAGGAGGTCAACCACTTGTCAATTACAATTTAGCTGGGTCTTTGTCTTGCCTTTCTTTCAAATTATTAGTTTCTTCCCCCATATACTTGTGGACATGCCTGTTGATTTATTTTAAACAATTATGTATGCCAAGAGGCATGTCAGGCATCTTGTCACTAACTCCCCCAACAGGCTTACAAAGGAGATACTGTTATTGCCTTTTCTCAGTGAGGAAACCAGGACTTGGATGGTAAGTGACTTGGCCAGGATCACGCAGCGAGCGAGCAGCAGCGTCAGGATTTGAATATGACCCTTTTTGACTAAACATTCTGTGCAGCTCCCATTCATCCACAGTAAATGTACTGTGATCGGGGCACCACTAAATCCTGCAATGGATATAAAAATAAACCAGAAAAGGAACCTAGTGTTTAAAAAAATGGCCCGAAAGTTGAGATTTGACATATCTATAAATAATAACAATAGAAAATAGAGTGTGATAAATGCCTGGAGAGAGGTACAGACAAAACATGGAGAATTTTGAAGGAGGCAGTGATTGCTTCTGGAGACCTGGGCATTCCCACTGGGGCTCAAAGCATCGGTGGGATTCGGGGCTCCAACCTCAAACGAGCAGGACTTAATAGCAGAGAAATGGCCTGGTCTGAGGCCCCAGCTAACAGGCATGAGCTACATTCAAGTGACTTCAGTTGCCGTATTTGAAATAAACTCCCAATCGGAGGTACTGGGAAATAAATTTGGAAAATAAAGCTCAGAGTTTAAGCAGCGTATGTCTTCTAATACCTGCTGAAGAATTTGATTTTTTTTTCTTATGTTAGCAACAGAGAATTACTGGAGATTTCTGAGGCTATGGATTTGGAAAACTTATTTTTGTGGCAGCATGGAGGATAAATTGGAGAAGATGAAGAGGAGAGGCAGGGAGACCAGCCAGGAGACTATTAGGATAATCCTTCTAAGGATGTGACTTCTGGACATTGTTGGCCTTGCTGTTTAGGGTAGATGAACTTCTTCAGGTCCATGGACAGAACTGTCTGAAGTACCAGGCATCTTCCCTCTGAATCATTCTTTAGAGCCCAGCAGGAATCTGAAGATAGAATGATGCTAAGCATCCAGGTGGTGACTGAGGTATGAATAAAGCAAGAAGTCTCTCCCATTTTTCTGCACTGGCTCATCAAGAGATCCCATCATTTCCAGATCAACGCATCCACTTCAGCAGTTCACTCCTCTCGAGAATGTAGAATCCCTCTCTCTGAAGGAGCTGGTGCTACCGAGAGAAGAGCAGAGGAAGTGTGGGAAACAGAGAGCCCTGGGGGAAGTGCCAGATTCTAGTCTCTTTACCAGTTCTAGACTTCTGTTTTACTTTGGACAGGCCACCTTACCTCTTGAGATTCAGTGTGTGTTGCCATCTTCAAAACACAGAGAATATAATTATCAATTCTCCTAAATGCAGGTGGGATTGTATAGTGCAGATTATCTAGGGTACCAGCATTCAGACTGGTCCTAAAACCTCCAGACTTCTTTGGACATGTTTCAGGGATTCTCTGTAGAAAAGAACAATTCGAGTAAATCCTGTTTATTCTATTGTGTTCACTTTTACTGGGCTTCTGCTACTAATATGAAGTGAATGAATGAATGAATGAATGACTATGTAAAGCACTGATTATGTGTACACAGATTCAACTGGGAATTGAAGACATAACAGAGTCTCAATCTGTCCAAAGTGGTTGTAAGATCTCCAGTGAGCCAGCCGTTCATTCTCATCTCATACTTCTGGTTCTTCCTCTGTCTTATTCTTGGTTTTGAAGAGATGATCAGTGTCCCTTCCAGGGATGAGGCTGTATTTCTCCATTACATGGAAGTTGTAGGAAGATAAATAAAAAGCAGTGTGACAATGCTTCAACTAATACTTAGAAAGCAAAAGCCTGTATCACATAAGCCATGCAGACTGTGGCCAGCTACAAAGAGTCAAGCCTCAGAATCGTGAGAGATGCATGGACCCAAATCACAATGCATGTACTTTATTGCTCAGAAGGTCACTTAAGCCTCTGTTTAGCGCTCACTAACTCTTAGTTTATGCACAATTCTACCGTGCTTGGCTATTTGGTGTGATAGGCTGCAGCCAAAATCTCTGGCAGGGAAAGACAACTAGGGCAGGAACTTATGAAGCAGCATAATTGACAATCTGACAACAAGCTAGTGAAATGAAAAAGGTGGAAAGCATTAAGGATTAAGGTACTGGCAGTAGAATTTAAACACACTTCAAGATAGGGATCATTAACCATAGGGGCAAATGTTTTTACACAATCTAGTTGTATCCATCTCCCTCTCTGGCAGGAGTTGAGCTCATGTGAAATCCAGAGGAATCCAAGACAGTTAAAAAATTGGCTCCTGAGTTAGAATGGATGAGTTAGCCAAGAAGCAGTACAAGGGATACAGCAAATATTTGTCTCAAAAAGTCAAGTTGTCAAAGCTGGGGTCTGAGGGAGAAAAACTGACTTAGGAAAAGCACGGACTGAGAAGTGCGCATGCAGCCAAGAGATTCAGTATTCACAAAGTTTTTCAAGTGGTTCAATCAGACGTGCTAATTGATGCTCCAGTGCTGACTCTGTGTGTCCTTGTGATGAAAATGAATCATGTTGCATAGACTGCACTGAAGGAAACAGGAAGTGTGTGGCCTACCTGGGAAGCTTTCTAACTGTGAGGGAATGGTGCTTTGGTGGGGTGGCGGCAGGAGGCTGGGGGGGTCAAATGTTAATTCTCAAAGAGTTCACAGCCAGTTATCTGCATTCTTATCTAATTTCCCCAAATGTCAGGTTGCCCCATGGTGTCTGTCCCCACTTAGGGGTCTGGCCCAGGGGTCTCTGCGTGGTACATGCCAAATGTGCCCTGATGGATTCTGTACCCAGAGCAGGCCAGACATCTGCTAGAGGCTTCCATGATGCCTGGTGCTCCATTGACTCTACTTCACTCTCTGGGAGATGCGCAGAAAGAGTGTACCATAGTGCTGAAAACCCTACGCCTGGTGTGAATGGTTCTCCGGCTTCCCTTCCCCACTGCCCCACCTCAGCCAGTCGTTTGCAACAAAACTTGCATATTCAATGCTTTTCTTCCATGAGTGCCTATAAATGCAGTGAGGCATTATGCAAATATGTCTAGGAGGAGGTCTGGGGCCCCTTCACCAACACAGTGCAGGGCCAAGGCAATGGAAGATTCTTCAGGGAAAACCTTGAGATTGGCCATATTAGCACCCAAGGCCTCTGGAAGTGTCAAAAGGTGAGTGAACTCTGCCAGAGGTTACTGCCTTCAGTAGAAGCCCCAGCTGCCTGGCCTGCTCTGAACTCTGCAAGGGGTTACTGCCTGCAGTAGAGGCCCCAGCCCATGCTGTCTCTTTTGCAATGGCAGGGTCCCTGCCCGAGACAGAGAGAAGGGGACTAAACAGATTGAGCAGCACACTAAGCCGTTTGCCCACCTAACTGTGCTCCTGAGTACTGATAACAACTCTGAGGCATAAAGTAAAAGTAGACCCATTTCAGAGATAGCCACACCAAGGCTCAGAATGGTTAAATAGCATTGCAGAAGAAAATCCTAGTATGAGAGATGAGGGTCTCAAATCAGATATGCACAGATATGCACCAGATTCTCTGCTTCTGTTCTCCAGGAAGCCTGTTCTCCAGGAAGCCTGGAGAACAGAGAGTGGGTGCTGCTGGACAATCTCTTTCCAAGACTGAAATGTGAGGACAGAGCCCTTAGGTCTTGGACCAGCAGCAGTAGCACTCACTAGAAGTGCAAGTCCACTGAGTCAGACACTCTAGAGGTGAGTCTAGCAATTTGTGTTTCAGTGCATTGTCTAAGTGATTCTGATTTGACATTTCAAAATCCCTGCTTTGAGGCCTTGCTATTCCAAATGTGGGTCCACAAGCAACAGCAAACATCCCCAAGGAGCTAGTGAGAGATGTAGCATCTCAGGCCCCATCCTGGACCCTGACTCTGAATCTGCTTTTTAGCAAGATTACTCAGGATTCAAGTGCACATCAAAGTTAAATACCGGGTTCTGTTGCTTGAAGGTGTTGTTGAGTCTGCCTTGCAGACCATGAACTAGGCTATAACCAGATCATGTCCAAGTACAAGGAATTGACTGACACCACTTTAGATGGAGCACACAGATAGGGGACGGTGACAAAGGCTAAACTAGACTGTGAATTGCCAGGTCAGGCCCAGGGGACTGATGCTTTGCTTATTTGGGCCTAGACCCCTTTGTTAGGCCATTAGAATACACAGAATTCTTTGGACCCTCATCTTCTGTGAAATATTTGCTGTAGGTCAGAGATGCAAAGACTTTCTCCTCCCTTCCCCAGCTCTGAGAATTGCGGGGTGGACTGTGCTGAGGAAGATTCTAAGCCTGGGCCTGGGCTCAATGGGAGTGACAGCCGGGATCCCTTAGCCATGTCGGCCTGGGTGTGGGGTGGGGCAGTAGTGGCCTGCGTGATATGCTGATGCGCAAAGGTGCGGGGTAGAGGACAGAGCCTGAGCAGATCAGGAGAGCTGAGAAGCTTGACAAACACTTAAGTGCAGGCATATTCTGCTCAGAGTTTATAGGCACATTATCCTAATTCTTTTGTTAAAATTTAACAATCAGTTTTAAAAGGTAAAAATGACCATGGTTTAAAACTGGAAAAAGGACAAAAAGTTTATAACCTCCCCTTTCCTGAGAGACAAACACTTAACCATTTCTGTACCTTTCCAGACATACTCTTAGGTACCCACTTGCCCACGTACACGATCTACTTATTTCACTTAACAATCTGTTTAGAGCTTTGCTCATTCTAATGGGTTGATTTAATGACTATTTTTCCAAGGTTACAGAGTAGCCCATTATTTGGATGCACCATGATTTACCTAGCTAGTCTTCAAGTAAGGAACATTCTATTTGTTTCTGATGTTTTCACTACTAGAAAATGCAGGGTAAAGAATATCTCTGTGTGTGTGTGTGTGTGTGTGTGTGTGTGTGTGTGTACATATTTATTCTCACATGTGAATATTTCAGCAGGATCGATGGCCAAGGGAATCCATCTTTTACATTTAGATGGTTAACACCAATTATCTTCCCGAGAGTTTGAGATGATTTTCACTCTCACTTATACAGCCAGCATTTCAAAAAAGTTCTTTTATTTTGAAATAATCATACGATCATGGAAATTTACAAATGCAGCACTGAACAAAGAAGCTTTTCTCGAACTATGTGAGAATAAATTACTGACCCAACATCTTAGTGCATACGAATACATTAGTATTCATTTCCTACCAATAAGCGCATTTTTGTGTGTACCTACAACTTCCTAAATAAGCAGTTAACATTGATGCATTACTACTGTCAAATCCTCAGACCTTTTCAACTTTATCAGTTTTCCCAATACTGTAATGCCCTTTATGGAAAGAGGACCATATTGGAATCAGCTGTTGTCATTTCGCTGTCACGTCTCTTTAGAGTCCTTCCTTAGGGGAGAGACTTCCGTGTTTTCTTCACTGAGGATTGAAGATTAGTTGTCCCTCCGTGCAGGGTTCTTAGATGTTTCTTCATGCTTAGATTCAGGAGATGTGTGTTTGGCAGGAACATCCCAGAAGTGATGTTGGGCTTTCCCTGATTTGGGCAATGAGGGTTCTTTCAGACTAGCTTCTGTGTCCTCTGGACCTGTCTGCTTCACTCTCAGCTCTTTGCCTTCTGTCACCGCAAGACAGAAGTTCTGGACTTAAATTCACATTCCCTGTCTCAATCCTGGATCCAATTGCTTCTCAAAGGAGCCCTGGAGAACAATATTCTTAGTGGAGAACAATATTTCGTTACACACACACACACACACACACACACACACACACACACACACACAGAGCACATGCACACATTTATATTTTCCTCTGTATCTATGTGTTACTCAGCTTTTTGTTGCTGTGATGAAATAATTAAGAAAATAAACTTGTAAGGAGGAAAAGTTTATTTGGGCTCATGGTTTTCGAGAGCATGGTCTGTTGGCCCCATTGGCTTGGGGCCTGTGGCAAGAGGGGCTGGGGCCCAAGTACTCTCTTCAAGGGCACATTCTAGTGGTCTAACTTCTTTCCACTGGGCCCCACCTGTTATTTTCCATCACTTCCCAATAGTGACACAGTCTGGTGATTAAGCCTTCAACAAGTGGCCAGTAGGGGACATTCTGGATCTAAACCATAACACTCTACAACCACCTGGGTCAGTCTGCCTTTCTTCTTTTCTATATTTTCACTTCCCTTCCTGACAATAAGAAATTCTATAACCCTAACTATATGTACTTATTTGTGGTAGGTAAGTGTTATATTTTTACTTCTCCTGCATATAACTCATCCTCCATTCCATTTGGATGTCTTCCAGGTCCCCATGTCCAAAGCCCCACACTCTGCAATTAACAAGGGGCTGCTCCACCTCACACTTAAACCCACCGTGGAGTTGCCACCTCCATCAGGCTGCACTGTGGTTTCCTCTTCGCTCCTTTTGGGTTCTGACTCCCACACAGGGCCACACTATTCCACACGGTACCCTCCTCATCCTGCTGGGCTCCACTTTCTACTCTGAGCCAGGCAGCTGTCTCTACCTCTTGCACAGCCCAGATGGGCATCCACCTTGTTCCGTCCAACCTTAAGCTTTTATTGTTGAAATGTTTAGGAGGCAAGTAAAAGGAAGAGGAAGAAACTAACTGGCGTTTGACTATTCTAATAAATTCTTCATAATGAAATGACCTTCATTATTTCCTACTGTTGAACTTGACAGTCCAGTCATGGAAATCTTTCTGATTCAAAGGACTCTGGATGTCTTCTTGAAAAAGAAGAAATGCATGGTGTTTTAGTTACTTTCTGATCACTGAGACATAATACCAGACACCCAAGGAGGAAGAGTTTATGTTGGCTCACAGTTTGTAGAGGTTTCAGTCCATAGTTCACTGGCTCCAAGGCGGGACAGCATGGCAAAGGAAAAATACCTCTGTGGCAAGATGGCAGGAAGCAGATGAGATCAAGTGAGAAGGGAGAGAGATATACCCTTCCAGGCCACGCCCCCAGTGACACACCTTCTCTGACCAGGTTTCACCTCCCAACATCGCATTTGATTATAAGCTCATCAGTGGACTGATGAATATCTCTCCCTCGTGACCCAATAACCTCCCCAAAGCTAGATATAAACTATAACACATAGTGTGAGGTTTTAGAAGTGAGATAGTGTGTATTGGGAGGGATGATTCTGAGGCCGTGAGTGGGGCCCAAATCCATTTTTGGAATTGTTTTATTTGTGTGTGTGGTGAGGTGGATAATTTGTGCATTTTCTATCCTCTGATAATCAGATTTCAGGATGAGATTAGAAATCGAGAGCTACATTAAGGGAAATCCCCACAAGAGAAAATGGGGAAAGAGAAGCTGAAAAGTCAATCAGACATCAGACTGTGATGTAGCTCTGATCCAGAGAGGAGACAGTGGAGAAAGGAAGGCTGGGCAGAAGCATGTCAGACTGCAGCGCTGTTCTAAGAGAAGTTTAGCAAGGTTTTCCAGGAGTCTTAACCCATAGTCACCCTTTGGAGGAATCTCCCAGGAACGGGCCTGCCCCAGCCCCATTGCTATACTCAGTCCCTTGCTGGGGGACGCCATGGGAAGAGACGTCTCAGTTGGAATTGGACTGTCAACGTCAGAGCACAGCAGCTGCCCATGGGTTAATTATGGTCTCTGAAGTCAGATATGCAGGAAGAGCTTTCTTCTGGCCACCCCTTGAGCAAAGAGTGAGGATATTTTTCTGGAAAAGTAAGACTAAATTATCTCCTGTCCCTAAACAGGAATGCAATTGAGCTGAGAGCTATAAACAGAGAAAAGGGGAGAAAGATGACCGAAGGGGAAGAAAGGTGAACTTTCTTCCCATACATTTGATACAACTGGCTTTGCACTTTTTGACTGTTAAATGCAGACTCTCTACCCACACAGTCTTTCAACCGGAACCAACCACAAGCACAGCCAGGTGAGACTCCTGGGGGCGCACTGATCCCACTCCTGATTCTTGGATTATTTGCTCCCTTGATTTCGTTCATACTCGAACTCTCTAAGGCCTTTCTCCTTGGTTCACAACAGATTCCCATTCCTTTCTTTAGTTTGGTGACCTTGGCACTTGCACAGCAGCGGGATTTTTTACTTGGTATGCTCCCTGGGCTCAGTAGCACCCACCACTACAACTGTCTTCTTTTCTAAATTTATTTCTCAGAGCCCACCAGCCAAGCCAGGCCATCCTCTTCCACTTCCAAATGCTATCAGCAGGTCAGAGACAGTGGGGACAGTGTACTTGCCAGGGTATTCAGGTCCCACCAATGACGCTAGAAGACAGAATTCACAATCCTACATTTCTTAATTTGAACTGTGCTCTGCATCTCTGGACACTGAGCATAGTCTTCCAGATTCACCTCTGGGATTATAAAATAATCTCAGTACTTACGTTTGGACAGCAACTGTGGATTGTTTGGGGTTTTCAATAATGTTGAGAAGTATGTGGTGGCATTCAATGGGTGAAAAAGCAAATACCTGGGGGGGGGGTAAAGTACATGCCTAAGGTTACAAAGATAGACTAAACTGAAGTGTGGCTGGGTTGATGTTTTGTCAAACGGTCTTCACAATGCGCTGGGCTGCTGTGTAGTGTGTGTCCCTCACCCTCAGAGTCTTGCTCCGCTCCCCCGAGAGGCTGCATTAATCCTGACCCGCCCCCCGCTGCTGCAACCTTATGAAATAACTTGCTCTACTGAATCATCGCTTTACCTACAAGATATAATTTTATTCTACTGCCTCTGATTTCATTATCTCTGTTTTGTCACTCGATCTCGCTTTTTCTAGGGGTTCCAGAGGATTTACAATGAATGATAAGAATAGAATTATAAGCACCAAAAAATAGAGAATAATTAAATGTCAGTCATGGCTGTGATAGAGTGAATGGAATTCTGTATCGCACTATTTGGGGCACTGACTAGGATGAGACTCATTAACTGGTTTCATTCTTAAGGCTGTGAGTTTGGCTGGGAACGCGGTGGTACATGATGGATCATGCTTACCTTGCTCCCCCTCCCACAGTCTCCGGCTGCAGAAGATAAGCATCTTTGGGAGTGAGAATTTTTAAATGAGATTGTTTATGCATCAAGGAATAGTATTAATAGCTAAAGTGCATTCATATGGTGATTGTTTTCTGGTGATGAGAATGGGAAATGTTATTTCTCTATTAAATTATGGAAGCCACTGGATTACGCATGCCATGCTGATGTGTTGGCTCCGGTTCTCTTTGCTCATCATGATGCTTCGAGTTCCATTTTCAAACTTGATACCTCTGTAAATTGGCCTGAACATTGTTCTGTGTGCAGCGGGTCCTTGGTCTTGAGAAGCTGACTGCTCCATGAGCGTGTTTTGTCTGCTCCAGGGTCTGCACTTCAGGCAGGTAGTAGCCGCGCTGCCTGCTGAAGCCCTGAGCTTTGTCCGGAGGCCCATCACAGGAACGTGGTAAGTGCAGCCAGGAGGGGGCAGGTCTGCAAAATGAGCCACAGGAAGAGAACCTGAAGAAGCAGCTGTGGTGCTCAGAACAAAGCGGTGAAGGCCAGCAGTACTCGTGTGAGGCCTGTCTTCAGTTACCTGAAGAGACCAGTTCTGTACAGGAGTTTGACATCTACTCTGTATTATTGCAGACTTGAATCAAGCAATGGATGGCTTTTTACTCCACAGAATAATAAAATTGGGGTTGAGGATTTAGCTCAAGCGGTAGAGCACTTGCCTCGCAAGCACGAGGCCCTGAGTTCAATCCCCAGCACCAAAATAAAATAAAATTTTACCTAAGTACACCCAAAGTTCTTTAAAAATTGTTGTCACTTGAAAGTAATCTCCCTGGCAACAGGGATTTTGCCTGACATTTTTCTTATTCTTTTTGTACGCACAGCTCCTGTGATAGTGTTTGGCCCTGAAATAAGTGCTCAGTATGTATTTGACTGAGCAAATGAATGCTGAAGTTGGTTTATGTAAAGCTTGATGTCATAAGCCTGTTCTATAGATGATAAAACTGAAGTTCAGACATATAAGTGGTTTCCTAGACTCATATGAGCTAGTAAACCATCTTGAATCCAGATGTCCTTGTAAGAGCTCACTTCCTTGCTCAGGGGGGAAAGTGAGGCTGGTGTGCAATAATGGGTTCATCTCATGGTGGTGGTCAGTCAGCTCCTCACCAGATACTGAGCAGCAGATTTGTGTCTCAGCTGCTGTCTGGCTCCGCACCCTCTGGAGAGTCAGATGGAGAGAGGCGATGAAACACAGAATGGCTGCTTTCTCACCATAAATGCCATACGAACACAGCTCTCACACTTCGGTCTTCCCATCCCCGCTGCTCCTCCACTCTGCAAGTCTTTGTTCCTCCCGGCTCTCCAGACACCTCCATCACAAGATTCTCTGTGTCTCCCTGACCTTCCAGCTGGGGCAAAAGCTGTGCCGACTGATTGCGAACACGTTAGTAAACAGTGATTTCGCACACTGGTTTCTAAATTATTTGCTATATCAGAGCATCCGTTACAGGGAGAAAAGTAAAGGAATGCCTCTATAATGGTTGAATTCTAGGCACCATTCATGTGAGTATGAACTAATCTCAAAGGAGGAAGGGTGACCTAGGACCCTTCTGAGTGATCCTGGAATCATGGCCGTCGGGCTACCTCACACCCTACTTAAAAGCCCAGCTGTGTTGAAGGCCCAGAGCGCTCCTGCCGCTCTGGTCTCATCATCCTTTCCCTGTGCACAAACCCTGTGCACCCACCTCGGCCTCCCGTTTTCCCCCAGAGCTCATACAGGCTGCCCGGGCCAGCACGGCCACGGATGCACTTCTGCCCACAGAGACCCAGGAAGAGAAATCACTGAAGAGAACATTCAGAAAAATGGTTAAAGGGTGGGACTTGGAAGGTACGAAGGAAAATGAATCAGTGGCACCCTCTTTTCTTTAAATGACTCCAGACAGCCTGAATCCCGTATAGACTCCCCTCGTCACTTGGAGTCCCCCACAGCCTGCTCACTTGCCTTCACTCCTCACGTTACAGGCACCGGGGCTCGAAGCGGCTCGGGCTGCCTGCAGAGGAGCGCAGGAAACCACACTGTGTTCCTTCCCACTCCAAAGGGTAAGAAACGATGGGATTTTTTTTTTTTTTTTTTTTTTTTTTTTTTTTTTGTGGTGCCGGGGATCGAACTCAGGGCCTTGTGCTTGCAAGGCAAGCACTCTAATCACTGAGCTAAATCCCCAACCTGAAACGATGGGATTTTAAGAAGCACTCACAACAAGAACATCGTTAATGGGACCACTAATAAGAAAGCAAACCTTCTACGGAAAATCTGCCTGCTTTACTTTCCCCTTATCAATATTGCTCCAAAAGTCAATTTGTCGCCGTACAGTCAAAAAGCTCACCCCAGTCTCCTTTAATGTTTCACGCTAGGTTTGTCCGGCAAGAGTAATAAAAATAATGACACCATTATTCCTCTTCTCTCTTTGTTTTCAGTGCATCACTTGCAGATTTGAATAATGAATTATGCTCACATTATCTGTACTCGCTTGCTCTTGACTTCCTCTACTGGCTGAAAGTGAAGCTATTATCCAATTGTCAAAGACAGAGGAGGCTTGCCTGACGCGCTCAGTGATCCTGTGATGTAGATAGACTCCAGGGCAAAATTATCGAGAGTACAATTTCAAGCTATATAAGAGAAAATTACCAGCCAGGGTGGAGATGAATCTGAAACTTGGTGAAATATTAAATATTTCATTAGTAAGCCTTTTGGAACAAAAATAAGTAGACAACAGAATTAGTTGTGAGTTGGGCATAAAAGGCTAATTAATGTTATTGTATTCGGCTGATTGACTTCAAGGCTATTAAATCATTATTTTATTGTCTAGATCTCTGCCTCATTCAAGCTAAAGAAGCCATTTCATCAGAAAAACTGTGTTCTTTTTCTTTCGTCTTCATTTTTTTTTTTTTAACTTGTGCTGCTTACTCATGTGCCTGAACTTGGTTTCTTATACAGTTTAATTTGTATCTTTGGACTCATCTTCAAGGGCATTTTAAAAGATGAACAGTCCACACAGACACCGGGACCAAGTTAAATGCAGACAAGGCAACCATCCTGGAGCCCCAGTACCCACATCTGGAAGGTACTACAGATGTGGGCCGTCCCTTTGTACCAACAGGTGGGCATACTGTCTCCTCTCCGCTGACTTCCTCCTCTTCACAGTCTTCATCTCCTTCTGTTTCTGGCAGAAAGCTGGCTCCATATTCCAGCCTAGAGTCCAGCATCCAAGAAACCGAACAAATAAATCACTCTCTTTCTTGCTCTTACATAGGCTTCCACAAAAACATATTGTAACCTTGTTTCCATTTTTTCTATCTTTTCTCTTTTCCTTCTCCCTTCCTTCATTGCCCCTGGCCTATATGACACCTCTAAGTGAACTGAGAAAAGGCTTTCTCTTTCTGCGACTTAGCAACCCCCCACCAAGACATATAGCTGGCAGAGCAAAGTACAGGGCTGGATTTCAGCATTACTTGTTTCCTTGGCCAGACACCCTTTAACAGTCTGAACAACCCTATGCAGTGGACCCAGGATAGATTCTCTGACTCAACAAAGACGTAACTTGTGCAACTTCATCTCTGGTGGTTTCCATCTTTGCCTTCCTTTCTTGGTAATCTTATTGGTACAGATGCCGAAGTTTATTCTCTGATCAGTAGCTAAGAGGGACTCAAGGAAGTCACTTGTAGAGGACCCTGAAGTTTTATTCTAGTAGGGATTCCTTAAGAATGAGAAGAATTTGAGATACTAACGGAGATATTTCTGTGGTGCTACTCTGTGTACACCAAAAGTCAGTGAAGGATTCTGATATACCTGTTGTCTATTTTTGGAGGGTCAGTGGAATAGGTCAAGTTGCTTTCCCTTGTGTTCTGGAGAGCAATTGGCCAGTCTCTAATTTGGGGGTGTGATGGGCATTCTCAAAGTGTCGGAAGCCAGGCCAAAGAGTGTGGCGAGACATGAAAACCCCTGGAGGTCGAACTGAGGGTAGTCTGGTTGCTGTTTGGTTTTTGCAGAGAAGAATGGGACTGAATAGTTCCTTTTCGGAAACCATTCAGACCCAGGCCAACCAAAATGACTAACAAGAGCCTCTCTGACAGAATGATGCTATCTTGTTCCACCAGTCTTGTAACAGCTTAGCTTTCCTCAGTGTGGCCACAACCTAGCACTCACTTTTCTCACTCTCTTTTCTTTTTCCTTTTTTGCAGAAAATCAAAAGTAGAAGAGGAGGAGAAGGAAGAGGAAGACTTATTGAAAGTGGTTTTGCCTATGTTACTGGGTGTGGTAGCTTAGAATCAGTTGGAAATTTTTATTTTTTATACTTTCAAAATCAGTAGTTCTATTTTCTCTGTCTAGAACTGAGATGTGATATCTGGATAGCATATGAGTTGATGTAAGATTGCATTAGTAATTTGGAAGAAATTATACAAAACTAGGGGATATATGGTCTCGGCCTACATTTCTTACCATGTCAGCTGCCTAAAGACAGGGATGTGGTTGGTAGAAGAAACCTTCTATGGGTTTTGTGGGTAGGTGTCACGGTGGGTTTGGGTAGGGAGGGAAGAAACTGGTGGAGATTTGCGTGTTTCCCCAGATATAGTAGATAGTCCTGGCTCCTGAATGAAGTGGATTTCTACCAAGCAAAACCACATTGCTATGCTCTGAGTACCAGGGTTCTCCTAGCTGACAGACATGTCTTTACAAC
>PVJO010015729.1:0-30544 GCA_004026905.1 Hystrix cristata
TCAGTCAAGGGTTATGATCTTTGATCCACTGCTCAATCCATCTCAAGATCTGATTTATGTTATCTTCTAGCTCTTCAGGCGTGTTGCTGGGCAGCTGATGTACAATATCTTCCTTGTATGATAACATGGCCTCTTCATAAAGAACTTGGAAAATCTCACACTCAATATTGTCTCCTAGTTTTTTCTCATTATAACCCCTAGAAGGCAAAGAGAGGTTAAGCAAACAAAAAAAACCAAACTGGATGATATTAACTGTAGTTTTAGAAACATACCAGGAACTGGATCATTCATTCATTTATTTATTCATTCATTTAGCAGTACTGGGGATTAAACCTAGGGCCTTTGCACTGAGCTACATCCTCAGCCCTTTCTATTTTTTAATTCTGAGACAAGGCAGGACTCGAACATGCCATCCTCCTGCCTCACCTGCCCTAGTGCTGGGATCACTGGTGTGCACATCATACCTGGCTTCACGTGGGCTTAAGGGTGATGTTAGTGGCGTGGCCCTTTTTCTAGGAAGGAAAAAGCATGGCTAAATGTGGTTTCTATGGAGCAGGAATGGCAAACCTTTTAGAAACTGAGTGCCCAAACTGCAAACCAAAACCCACTTACTATCACCAAGTGCCAATGCTGCAATTAAACCTGAATAGTGAGGTTTTAATTTAGAAAAAACAACTCATACATTAACATCTTTTGTCTTAAAAACACAGTAACACATGTGCCATAGGTTCGCCACCACTGCTATAGGGTATAATTTACTGGATCTAACTGTCAACTGAGATACTCATTTACTCAGAAAATACTTCCCTGGGTCTTATAAACATACCTATTTGTCTACTGTCAGAATGACAGTGTCACATAGATTTGGTTTATTTTTAAATTTTTTGTTTGTTTGCTTTTTTTGAGACAGGATCTTCTTCTATAGTCCAGGATGGCCTGGAATTCACCTTGAAGCCTGGCAACCCTCGGTCTCAGCCTCCTGAGTTCTGGGATTACAGGTGCACTCCACCACGCCTGGGCCTCAAAATTCGCTTTACAACAGGGACCAAATAAAGTAGTCAGAACTTCCAAAAGAACCCCTCTTCATGGTAGTACTGGCCAATTTCCAGAATCTCAAAAAAGATTTACGTTATACTTTAAGAATTCTTTCTTACCTTGTTTCAAGTCTTTTGTACAATATACTGTTATCTGTTCTCAAAACAAAAACTGCATGAAACCACCGTTCAGGAAAGAAATCACAACCATGGTAGTCAACAATAACTCCACCTTCTGTCATCTGGTTCTCTAACTCATCAACTACCTGTAGGAAAGGTTAACAAAAAAAAGATGAATGTTCCCTAAGAAAACTGGGGTCAACATTCCTATTAAATTCAACAAATGCATATTTTAGTCAAAGTCATACTTACTTTCTCTTCATCTAAAATAGGACACTCATACTCTTCATCATAGCCATTATATAATGCCCCTAAAAGAGATTTTACATTACCTCATTAAAATAGTACTAAGTAACTGTCATTCTCAATTAATTCTAGACTTCCGGAAATATATTACTAATCATTCTTAGAGATTCTTTTAGTGCAAAAGAGGGCACTAATGTTAACAGTTGTTATATGGATATCAGATATAAAAAGCAATATTAAAAATAGTGTGTACATGGAAACCTGGGTGGCAATAGATCTGAAACTTTGTGATACTGGGGATTGAAACCAGTCCTTGCACTCTACCACTGAGCTGTATCCTCAGCACTTTCTAAACTTTATTGAGATAAGGTTTTCCTAAATTCCCCAGGCTGGCCTCAAACTCTTGACCTCCTGACTCAGCCTCTCAAGTGTCTGGGATTATAGGTGTGTCCACAGCCTGGCCAAAAAGTATTTGAAACTTTTTAATTTCAAAGTTGAAACCAACTAAAAAGAACGAATAGCCACACTGGATTTGGAGGTTATCAGATGTGGTAATGCTTTTTTGTTGTTGTTGAGCTGTAGATGAGAGGGAAGAGGAAACTCATGGACAGGTAACAAATACCCTTACAGGCAATGGGAATGAAACGCTAAAAGCAACCCTGGCTCTTGATTCTAGAAGCAAACCTCCTGCCACTGAAGGTTGGGAAAAGTAAATTAAACTTGCTGCTGAGCAGATTTCCAGCATTCACAAAAGCCATTCCTCTCAGGAGCTAAAGTCTTGGCCAAGCCTGGTGGCACACACCTGTAATCCCAGCACTCTGGGAGGGTAGGCAAGAGGATCGAAAGTTAGAGCCCACCTTGGGCAATTTATCAAGACCCTGTCTCGAAAAATGAGAAAAGCACTGGGTTCAATACTTACACACGCACACCCAGATACACAGATGTAGTATAGACTAATATAGGCTAGTAGTAATATGATAAATGCTCATATATACAAGTGTAAAGTGTGAAAACCAGAATTCAAAGTTGTCTGCAACAGGCACAAAAATGAGGAAAAAAAAGACGAAATTAGTAAGATTCCAGTGTTTTTTCATGTATTATTTTTAAAATAGTCATACCTCAATATCCATGGGGGATTGAGCCCAAATGCCCTAGTGCTTAAGTCTTTTATATAAAATGATGTAATACTTGCATATAATCTACTTACATCCTCTTGTATACTTTAAGTCATCTCTGGATTAAAATACCTCAAAAAATATAAATGCTATATAGTTCTTGTACTATATTGTTTAAAGAAAAATGTAAATACATGTTCAGTACAGATACATTTTTTAAAATACTTTTTGAGACAGGATTTTGCTATGTTGCCCAGCTGGCCTGAAACTCCTACACTCAAGAGATCCTCCTGCCTCAGTCTCCCCAAGTGCCTGAACTACAGGTGTGTGCCACTGCCCCAGTTTTTTTTTTTTTTTTAATATTTTCGATTCAAGGGGCTGGGGATTTAGCTCAGTGATTAGAGTGCTTGCCTTGTAAGCACAAGGGCCTGAGTTCGATCCCCGGCACCACAAAAAAAAAAAAAAAAAAAAATTTCGATTCACATTTGACTCTTTGTATGCAGAACCCTTAGATATGGAGAGCCAGTTGTACTTCTTTTTAACAAGACCATGAAATCTAAGAATATCTGTAACTGATCCTGTACAGTATAACTACTAAATACTTAAGCATTTATTCAAGACTATACCGAAATCTTAAAAATAATACATGGCTTCTAAAGTAGATATCTGTAGCATTTTTAAAATTTTTTTTTTTGGTAGTGGTTCTGGGGATTGAATCTAGGGCCTTCACACTGACCTATGTCTCCAGGCTGTTTTTTATCTAGTGTTGCAAAAAAGAAAAAAGTTGACAATAAAATGGGAGAGAATAGCCAACTCCCTAGTGTGGCTCCTGGCACTATGGGAGCAGCAGGATGAACACCTAACATAACTTTAGTTCACTAGGGGAAGCTTTCTGGACCAGGTGACTTCTAAGGAAAAACCTGAGGCAGCAAGCCAGTGGGGGTGGGGATGATGGTGATGGTGGCGGTGGTAATGGTAAGGTAGCTAAGACTATTTTAACGTGAGAAAACCAGATATTCAAAGTTTGAGACCCCAGGCACCCAGACTGTAGGCCTTTTCAAGGGGGGGAAAGTCTTTCAGAACAATTAGATAATAAATAGGTGCAAAGGGGTCAAGTAAACTGAGGTCAGATCAAAAGAGACCTTCAAAGTTAAATTAAGGAGCTGAGAATTTATCTGAAGGCAAAGAAGTTCATGAAAGTATTTTAAATGTAAAATGGGATCAATTTCAAAATTTTTAAAAATCATCTTGATCTGTGGTTGAATGAGCTGGACAGAACCAAGTCCAGAAGCCGCAGGAGACCACATGGAGTTACTGCAGGTAAGGGCTTCGCAGTGGCCAGGGATGCAGAGGAACGGGCAAGCTCTAGACTGCAATTCCAGAAGAGGCAAAAGTTAGGCAACTTCAGAAAGTTTCGACTGGACATCAAATTTATAGTTGTCTACACATAGGATCTTAGTACAGCAAAGATCAGAATGCTTGGTTAAATGACTGAAAGATTAGAAGATTAAATCAACTTCTAAACAAAGTTTCATAGTTTATTTAAAGAAACTTCAGGTAAAGATCTATTACTAGTAGAAAAATACCAATTATGGTGTTAGAAGGATAATTCTTTCCTTGCAAAATCTTCCTACTGCTAGTCAACTATAAAATACTGTTTTAACTGCCATCCTACAGTTTATATATGCTAGAAGGTGTTCTTTAATCATACTAGGATACTAGATGTTTATTTTGATGCTTCTGCTAATACCTAAAATATTTTCAGATTTCTTCATTTGGAAATGTACTGTACCTCAACAAGAAGCTCCTAGCTGCCATGCACTTACTAGTAAGTTAGTAACTGGCTTGAGACAATTGAGTACTTTTATGCAGAGGGAAGAGTGATTGATTCATTCTGCCTGCAGCGTTACAGCTGAAGATACAACATCTAACTGGGCCTTGAAGGAACTGGTGGTGAGGCAGACAGAGATGGACGGTCAGCAGAACATGGTAGCGCATGCCTGTGATCCCAGCACTTAGGGAGGCTGAGGCAGGGCTGTATGTTCAAGTCCAGCCTACACAACTTAGTAAAACCCTGTCTCAAAAATTTTAAAAAATGGCTGGGGATTTAGCTCAGTGGTTAGAGTGCTTGTTTTGCAAGCACAGGGCCCTGAGTTCAATCCCCGGCACAAAAAAAAAAAAAAAAAAAAAAAAAATTTTAAAAAATGCACTGGAGATGTATCTCAGTGTGAATGCCCACAGTTCAATCCCCAGTACTGGAAAGAAAAAAATTGCCAGTATGTTTGAGAACAGTGTGCAAGGGGTACACCGAATGGGAAATAAGGGTGGGAGTGGCTATAAGGCTGAAGGTAAAATGCATCAAGTTTTTACTGGTTATGTCAGAAAAGTTCACTTTGTGTCATTCTTCCCCCCTCCCACCTTTTTCTAAGGAAATAATAGTGTAAGGAGGAAAGCTATATTGAAGAGATTTTTTTATTTTTCTTTTTTTGGAGATAGGGTCTCACTATGTAGTTCAGGCTGGCCTCAAACTTGTGGCAGTCCTCCTGCCTCAGCCTCCTGAGTGCTGGGATAACAGGTGTGGGCCACCACACCCAGTTGGTAGTAAAGAGATTAGTGGGAAATTTAGGCTTGGTAACAATAGTTGTGAGGAAGAGAGTGGAATACTATACAGACATTTCAGGAAAACTATAAAAATTTAGAGGCTAGGTAGATCTGTGTGGAGAGGGAGCATATATGTGTGGGAAGCAGGAATCAGGAGTGCACAAGTAGAGTTAAGGATGACTTAAGAGGCCGGGCATGGTGGTACATTCTTATAATCCCAGCACTCAGGAGGGTGAGGCAGGACTGCCTGGGCTACATAGTGAGTTCAATGTCAGCCTGAAATACATAGTGAGCCCCTGCCTCAAAAAAACAAAAAGGATGACTTCAGAGGATCAAAACCAGGGCCTCATACATGCTGGGCAAGCACTACCACTGAGTTACGCCCCAAGCCCTTTTTATTTTTGAGACAAGGTCTAAATTGCCCAGGGTGGCCTTCAGCATGCACTACTGCATCAGTCTCTTAAGAAGGCTGAAAGGCTGTGTACTACTGCCTACCCGAAATTGGGCTGTTTTAAAACACCAGCCTGAGCAACTTAGTAAGACCCTGTGTCAAAATAAAAAAAATTCTTTAAAAAGAATGGGGATGTAGCTCAGTGATAGAGCACTTGACTAGCATGCAGGAAGCCCTGGGTTCCATCCCTAAGACTGCACACACGTGCACACACACCCACGTGTTTCTCAGTGGTAGAGCATACACATACACAAGAACCTGGCTGTATTACAACACCTATTTGAAGTGCACCCAAGGTCACTGCATTACTTTGGCTTGACCAGTGTATGCCTACACCTCAGGGTTAGAGACAGGTTGCAAACTGGTAGCAAGAACGTTAAGGATGCTAATAAAACCAAAGTAATTGGATATGGAAAAGGACATCGGTGGGGAGGAATCTGAGATTGGGAAAATAGGATTAAGAAAAGTATTCTTAGCCATCCCTGATACTGGAGAGGCTGAGGCAGAAGAAATGGTTGAGCCCCAGAGTTTGAGATCAGCATGGGTAGCACTGTGAGACCTTGAAGTCTCAAGAAGAGACAAAGAGGAGGAAGAGTAGCAGCAGCACTCTTATGGTCCCAACCCATTCAGAATTCCAAATAGTTTTCCTAAGCTTAATTTCTCACCTATTTTTTCCTGTCCTTGTTCCATACAGGTAAGAGTGACCTCTTACAAATTATATAGCAAGGTAACATGATTACTAGGATGACAGTAAACTCCCTTTTTAAAATCAGGTTTCTTACACATCCTGTAATGGCAAATTCAAGCCTCACCTGAGCAACTTAGTGAGACCCTGTCTCAAAAAATAAAAAAATAAAAAGGACTGGGGATGTAGCTCAGTATGAAGGCCCCTGGCTCTAGTGGTGAGGGTGAGGTTGGGAGACCAGGTTGTTGGTTTTTTAAGCAGCAATCCCCCCCACACACACACTGTTTTCTGGTTTTTTGAGACAGGGTCTTGCTAGGTAGTTCAGGCTGGCCTTGTACTGTGTAGCCTAGACTGGCCTTGAACTCCCAGTGATCCTCCTGCCTCTCAGCCTCTTGACTGCTGGGATTATAGGCATGTGCCACCACGCCTGGCCTAAACCCCATTTTTTTATAGCAGGATTTCTGAACCTAAATACTGATGTTTTGAGCCAGGTAACTGTCATGAGAAAGCTGGGCTGGCCTGTGAACTGTAAGACATTTAGATCCTCTGATCTCTCCTACCTAGATTTAAGTAGAAACTTTAATCACCTCCCCCCACAGTTGCAATAACCACAAAAACCACCTCCAGGTGAGGACAAATGCTTTATAAACACTGCTTAATTTTCCTTAAAATGTATTACCACTTTAAAAGAAAAACTGAGGGGCTAAGTGTGTAGCTCAGTGGTAAGAGTGCTTGACTATCACATATGAGGCTGTTTGATTTTGGCGGGGGTTGCTCAGGGTCTTGCACTTGCTAGGCAACCACCCTACCATTGAGCTAAATCCCCGAGGGTGTCTGATTTTTAGCATCACAAAAAAATAAAATTTGAGCCAGGTGTGCTGGCACACACCTGTAATCCCAGCACTCTGGAAGCCTGAGGCAGAAGAATCCTGAATTCAAGTCTAGCCTGGGCAACTTAGTGAGACATTCTCAAAAAAAGAAAAAAAAAAAAAAAAAAAAAAAAAAAGGGGAAAAAAACACAAAAAAAAACCAAAAATAAAAAACCCAACCCTAAAAAAAAAAAAAAAAAAAAAAAAAAAAAAAAAAAAGCTGGGGATAGTAGCTCAGTGAAAGGCCCTGGGTTCAATCCCCAGCACTGATAAATAAAAACTGAACATATAAAATAAAAAATCTGGCACATCATGAGAAACTTCACCTCATCTAAGTTGATGAGACCAGAAATCCTTTATCTAAAAGAATCAAATTTCTTTTAAGGCTCACTTCATGAACTAATCTTACCCACAAATTACAAAGAGCATGGCTAGAACTATACACACCTGGGAAAAATAATCTGAGTAAAGGCGGGACACACACACACCCCACACCCCCCCCCAGTGAAAAGGAAAACAAGAGTTATCCTGCACTGTCCATGGTCTGGGATTCTTGTTCTCTACATGACACTCACGTTAACATTAGGCAGCAACTTCGTTAAGTTTAGAAGCCTTATCTGAGTAAAATTGGATATATGAGTGAAACTATCATTTTGAAATCACTTGTCAAAAACAGTAAAGTTTAACTGTGAGAAACAAAACCATAGTTGGGTATTTAGCTCAGTGGTAGAGCGCGTGCCTAGCAAGCACAAGGCCCTGAGTTCAATCCCCAGCACCACCACCTCCAAAAAAAATAAAATGTTTAAAAAAAAAAAAACAAAAAACCACATGGAGTATAGCTCTGTAGCAAAATGCGTGCTTATCATGCAAAAAGCCCTGGCTGGGTTCAATCAATAGCACCAAAATAAATAAATAAAAATGAAGAATAATTGAAATGCACGTTTTAGAAACTCTACCCTAATGCTGGACCTACGTTAAAAATGAGTACAATACTGGCTTATAGTATCAAGAGTATGACAAAGAAAAAATAAATAAAAAGAGTATGACAAAAGGCCAGGCAGGCAGAGTAGCGCATACCTGTAATCCCACCACTCAGGAGGCTCAGGCAGCAGGATCACCATGAATTTGAGGCCAGACTGGGCTACATAATGAGTTCAAAGGCAGCCTGAACTGCTTAGTGGGACCTTGTCTCAAAAACTAAAACCAAACCAAACAAAACCCAAAACCTCAAAACTGAGCAGCAAAAGCGGGTACTGGAAAAAACTCTTTATACAAAGTGGAACAGGGACTGGGAGAAGCCAAGAGTATTTAAATATCACCAAAGGAAAAACTATAACTAAAAAGATTTAAAAAAAAAAACTCAGAAAAAAAAAACTCAGAAAGTAACTCCAGAAGATAAAATCTAAGTAATGAAAGTTCACTATGAATTAAAAATTCTGGGGATTGGAGATTTAGCTCAATGGTAGAGTGCTTGCCTAGCAAGTACAAGGCCCTGAGTTCGATCCCTAGCACTCCCACTGCCCCCCCAACAAAATCTAAGTGGTCCCTCCAAAGAGGAGTCCTGGTTCTACTTCAGCAATCTGAGATAACGATCCACCCACATCTTTGAAGACACTAGAGGTGACATTCTACTTGCAAGTAGCCAAACTACAAAAACTTCAACTGTTGTAACTCTTATTTCTCACAATGAAAATGAGGGAGAAATTACTCAAAAATATAACTGCCAAAGCACCAACAATCAAATTGATGAACGAGAACTTTATTTTTTACACATAAAGGTTGATGAAAAACCATTAGTTACCTATTAAAGAAAACCCAACATTTCAATTGAAAAGTGTAGTGTCTAAATCTACTCATCAAATACTATTTACGTTTTCTAAAACACAAGTTGAAAACATCCAGCATGCTTAATCTCAGTACAAAGGATTCAAGACCAAGTGTACATGTTACATGCATCAAGGCAGATTACAAATTATCATAGTCATCATCGTCATCATCATCGTCATCATCATCTTCATGCTTTCTTTTCAACGCATTTGACGACTCACTGGAAGTGTTTTGAGATACCATATTAGTAGTAATAAGAATGTTTTTAGACCCAATTAACGATGGATTAATCAGAACATTCTGAACTGCAGATGTGGCAGGGATGGAGGCTTTCACAGCAGGGGCCTGTGAGGCAGGCATCTGTACCGTAAACCTCTGCCCAGCGAGGGACACCGGAGCCCCTACTTTGGCTGAAACAGACATGGTCTGTGGGGTTGGTGTGCCTAGTGTGGGGGTACTCGGTCTGCTAGTAACTGAACCAACACTTAAGCGCGGAACTGTTATTCTGCCCGCAGAAGCAGATGTCTTTTTTTGCAAAGACTTGAGTCTGTAGTTTGGAGCTGTTAAGCAGTATCGATCAGGTGGCAATCTAGGACCTGAATATGGCTTGATCAATGGCAAAGGGGTTTGGTTTCTTTGTCTTGCAATATCTAATAAAAAATCTCTCGGTGGAGGAGAGGTAAAAGACTGGTCAGCTCGACACTGGATTGCCAATCGCACATCATCTGCATCAACAGTGGCTTTCTTGGCATGGCTTGAATAAATTTTAGCATCATCTAAAATTGTGGTTACATATCGAAAGGCAAACTCCAACATCTGATTTATAACTCTCGGTTCATATTCTGTAATCCCCATATCCTTCAGGATTTGTGCCATCATCTGTGCATCTTTCGGCATGCTCTTGGGAGAAGCCATCTTGCCAGACTCCATGATATCCGGTGATCAGACTTTAGATTGTTTGAAAAAAATATGTACATTAGATCAAACTGAAATAGTTACTTTAGTAGCAACTGTTAGGAACTTAAAATGAATGTTAAGTTTTAAAAAATGTATTTAAAATTTATATCTCATCTTTTTAATTTTAATGAGGTATATTTAAAAGTTCCCTTTACTTAAATGTATTGAGTTCCTACTCTATTAATTGTAGAATATAAAAAGGTAAAGACACAAATGAGTGAATAAAAATTAGGGGAAAACAGGGCAAAAAAAAGTAAAATCATGTATCCCTTTAGAATGTATGCATCTATACCCAGGCATGCAACTATCAAACTAACCTAAGAAAATACCATAAGACAGGCATATCCTACTGCCTGAGTTCAAAATAATCTGTCCTTTCAGTGACAGCAATATACCATCTCATACATATGCTTAATGCCACCCAACTCAAAATGTTCTCTTCCTTGTATTTAGATTCTATCTATCCTAAGACCACTCTTGATGAAAGGCTTCCCAATCATCACTGTTCACAAGAACTGCCAGCCATTTTGGGGGTGGGAAGGGGAAATGGTCAAAATGACCAGAGTATAACACTGGACATTTGGTATTTCATATTTCCATGGGTCCCCAATGCAGCATAAATTCCTTAAAAGCAATTTTGTACCCTCTCACAACTCCTAGTGGTACTACTACTCCGCTTACCTTCTCGAGCTACATCACCCACATTAATGTATTTCAGTCCTGATCTGGATGCAAGTTCTTTGCCGAGTGTGGTTTTTCCAACTCCAGGTGTACCTTTAAAACAACCCACAGAAAAATACCGTTTGTGAAGTATGACTTACTGGACTTCAGCCAGTTTTGTTCTTAAAGTTAACAACTTGCATGAAAAATTTCCTAATTAGCAAACATATATGAATATAACCACGACCTAATCGGAATTTCCCAGAGATGACTGGAGCTCAGAATCTTACTCAGTGTATCTGATTGTCCAAGGGAGGGGCTCAGGTAATTTCGCTAAAAAGTCTGCTTGCAATCAACATGGAACTGCCCAGCATTAATTTAAAATTAGCTACCTCAACTCAATTATCATTTATTTGCTTTAATTAGAAAAGATTACAAAATTAAGCCAGGCATGGTGGTACATATACCTGTAGCCTGTAATCCCAGCACTCAAAAGGCTGAGGCAGGAGGATCACTTAGAGTTCAAGGTCAGCCTGGGATATATAGTAGTTCAAGGCCAGCCTTAACTACATAGCAAAGACCCTGTCTCAAAAAAAAAGAAAAAAAAAAGTAAGAAAGATGTCTCATCATTACTGACTCCTATCTTCTTCCCCACAGGGAACTAATGTAAATCAGTTTATTACATGTTGTTCCAAATAAGTCTTACGTATGTGTGTTGGGTACATATATATGTTGCGTCTATCCATATATACAACATATATTCCCTTTCACATAATGGCAATGCAATACATTGTTCTTTATTCTCTCTCTTTTACATCTAATGCTACTCTAAGATACATAATCAAACACATTATTTTTAATGTCTTCAAGTTTGGGTTTAGGGCTGCTGAAATGATTTTTTATATTGTAGGGTTTTTCCTCCTTTTTTTGAGACAAGGTTTTGCTATATAGTATGGGCTGACCTTGAACTCGCTGGGTCTGAACACGTTTCCCATAAAATGTTCACTTTAGATTTTCTACAATATGGCTTAAAAGAAACCAGCACATTATGTCTAATCCATGCAAGTCAGATGCTTCCTTGTACGAAATCTTAAAAGGCTAAATGTTTGTTAAGTGGTGAAGGTCCAGCACTCAGAAACAGGATTCATGTCCTTCTAAGAATTTTAAGTGAGAAAAGTTACTGCTTGTTTTCCACAAAGAAACTTAATTTCTGTTATGACAGCATCTACACTCACTAGATTTTTTGCACAAGTGGCTTATTAAACTGTTACAAGTTAATATTTTCAGAGCTACATGAGCAGCAATAAGGTCGTTTATGCAGTACAGTAGATGCCTTAACATTAAAAAAAAAAAAGGCAAAACTCTGACACTAACGCAACAGAAGTATATACTTGTAGATTAATCAGGCCACAAACACCCGAACTCATTTACAGAAACCTGATCTGGGAACTGTTTCCTAGACCCAAAGGAGAAAATGAAAGGCGACCAAGGAAGGCCTAAGGAGTGAGGCAGCGACCATTAAGAGATCTACGACGGGTCAGACGGTGTCGTACGTCACCTCGCTGGAAAGCCCGAACCCAGCCCTGTCAGTCAAGCGCCCATTTTACAAGCAGAAGGTCGGATTCAGTGAGGTTCAGTCGCTCGCAGGAAAGGAGCGGGGTCCACCCCACCCGGCCGAGGAGCGTCGGATCTAGTCACCGCTCCGCCGCCCCTCCCCGGCCTCCAGCCACGGTCGCGAGGGCGGCGCCGAGGCCTGGCGACCGTCACGCACGCGGCCCCCGCGCGGGCGCCCGACGCCCCAGCGCGCTCCACGCCGCGGCTGCCGCGCCGCCCCGCCCGCCCGCCTGCCCGCGCGCTAACCGGTGATCAGGATGTTCGGCAGCATCATCGTTCCCAACGCCGCAGACCCCGCAGACCCCGCACACTGCCGGGCGAAGCCGGAAGGGGCGGGCGGCTGCAACCCCGAGGGCCCCGGGGCTGCCCGGCGCTCCTGACCTACCTCCGCCGCCCAGCCACCGGCCTCTGCCTGGCCTTTTATAACAGGCTTCTAACGTACAGTACTCGCAGACCTAGAGCCTGAACGGTGGAGCGGACTGTGACCAGGCAGTGCGCCGGACACCTAAGTCACCCCGTCTTCGGAGGCCCCTCCCTTCGGGCTGCGTCGCGGAAGCGCCGGCCAATGTAGAAGGCCCCCAGGAGGCGGGCCCTTGAGCTCTTCGGTGCTGCCCGGGGAGGCCTGGGTGGCTGCCCTTCCCCTAGGAGCAGAACCTGGGTCTTCCGCTCCTCTCTGCCCGTGAGGGGATGCAGCTCCTGGAAGGTAAGGACGCCGCGGCTGCGTTTAATGTAGTCCGAGAGGCGCTAGGCCTCCTCTCCCTTCCCCCCTTCCCCGGGCTCTCGTCGCTCCTCCTCCCGACCCGCCCATCGCATCTCGGGTTGCGGAGGGTGAGGGGGCTGAGCGCGCTGGCCAGGAGCGGAGACGCGTGAGCTCGGCTCGGCTCACCGTCGACTGCAAGATTATACATGTTCTTGGTTATAAATAAATAAATAAGTTTAGGAAGAGGAAAAAAAAGATTATCAGGGACGAATGCCTGAGTTTAGTAGTGACTATCTTGTATCTCTTCTGCCTCTGTCTTCTCGTTTCAGAAATCCGGTGTCATCGGAGACAGTTGCCTGCTTTTTAAAGTGGGCAACTGTCAGTCTTGTTTTCAAAGGGTAGCCAAGAGTCTTGACCTTAACTACAGTATGCATTCTTTATTTCGACCTGCCAACTGCATTGACTCGAGTAGATTTTTCTTTCGTACCACTGTACCTTTTTGAAACTTCATAGCCTCTCTAACTAGCGAACTATTTGGGGGCAGAGGGAATGATTTGTTTTCTAGTGTGTGTTTCCTTTATAGGCTGTGCGTTCCTCTGAACTATGACATAGTCCAGTACAACTTCAGTGTGTACGTTTGTTGGCTTAAAGTTTTCTTGTAGCTAATTTAAAATTTTTTAATTCTCTGGTTTGCAGAAGCATTTAAGAATTATCAAACTTGAAGAACACAGTGTTGCCAAGAAATTTTCTAATTATATGTTCGATTAAGAAAGACAGTTATAGAAAAGATTTGCAATAGGATGAAATTTTTTTATGCAAAGTGATAAGTCTAAATTTATTGTATTTTTAAAACTTGGAAATAAACTAATTTGTAGCTATAATTCAAAATAACTTGCAGCATAAGAACTCTTCAAATAGGATTGTCTGATTTTTTATTACAAAATGTATGTGCACAAATACATAGTTTTTCCTTTTTTTTTTTTTTTTTTTTTGCTACGGGGACTCCCTGCATAGTTCAGGTTGACCTTGAACTTGCTACCTAGCCCAGGCTGGCCTTGAGCTTGTGACCATCCCCCTGCCTCAGCACCAGCCCTGCTAAAGTGCTGGGAATACAGGGGTGTGCCACCACACCCAGGTAAAGCATGGTTTTTTTTTTTGTTTTACTAATTTATTATTGAGTTCATGTGAAGATTTTTTCGTTTATAGCATCATTGTTACAGTCAGTCACTGAAAGTAAAATTTATTTAGCATTTTTATGTGTTCTCTATTTATTCTCGTTTATAAGTTCTTGAGCCTTTTTATTATGTTGTTGATTACGTCAGTGTAAACTGATTAGAAATAATTCTGTATTTACATTTTTCTTCATTTGAGATGGCTTCTCTTTTTTTTTCTCCCCTAGGTGACTTATACTTTAATGTACTACAGGTTGTGTACTACGGATGGAAACTGTTAAAGTTTATAATGTCAAAAACTTTTCTTAGACCAAAGGTGTCTTCCATGAAGGTATGTTACACTAAAATGGCTATATTTTAATAGCCTAAAAAGAATTATACATTTTTGTATGTTCTTAATGTCTTATCACTTCTGTGCTAGTATCTACTATAATTAGTGATTTAAAGAAGTCTGGTAATAAGTTGCAAAGCAACTGTACACTAAATACCACCTTAATTTCGAAAGTGTTTTATCATCCTAGTCACAAGGAAAAACCTGAAAATTCCAGAATTAAAGAACACAGAAGAGGCAGATACGAGTGGTGGTTGGTGTTACAGCTTAACAACAGGCCTTACCGCTTAGAAGTCATGTGGTTCAGTTTAACAGTTCTCAGCAAGACAGGGGTCAGACACTATCATACTCATACAAGATAGCTACTTCCCTAGTGGTGCCTTTTTTTTTTTTTTTTTTTTTTTAGTTTTAAGTAACTTACTTTACTATTTCACTTTTTTAAAATGTGAGTCTACATTTATGCAAGAAATAAAACCATAAAATATATAAGCAATATATGAGTCAAAATTCCTCTTAAAAGTTTACTGTAACAAAAATATTTTCATGTATTCTGTTTGAGATAAGGTCTTGATACGCAGTCCAGACTGGCCTTGAATTCATTATATAATCCAGGCAGGGCTCAAACAGCTATCGTCTTGCCTCAGCTTCCCAGACACTGGGATTATAGTCATATGCCACCATACCTGGCTCTGTGTACTCTTAAACATAGAGGAAAGGCAAAAGTATAGTACCTGTGACAATCTTTTGACAGGAAATGAATTGGGTACCTGTGATTGAATTTTTTCAGTAGTCTTTCTTTACCCACTGCCAATATTTCTAACCCTGTCCTAAAAAAGAAGATTGAAATGTGACTGAGCATTCATAAAAATCATAGTAAGACCTAAATTCCCTTTCCTGAGCCTACTTTCAGTTTCAGCTTGGGGGTTTTTTTGTTTCGTTTTGTTTTTGAGACAGGGTCTCAATATGTAGTTCAGATTGGCCTTGAACTTACTATGGAGCCCAGGCTGGCCTCAAACTCGCAGCAATCCTCCTGCCTCACCCTCCTGAGTGCTGGGATTAAAGGCATGTGCCACCACACCAAGCTCCAGAAAAACTTTTTTTTTTTTTTTTTTTTTTTGGGGGGTGCTGGGGATTGGACTCAGGGCCTTGGCATTTGCTTACCACTTGAGCTAAATCCCCAGCCCCTGGAAGATTTTTTTTTTGAGACAGAGTCTTGCCGTGTTCCAGGCTAGTCTCCAAGTCACTGTGTATCCCAGGCTGGCCTCAAATTCACAATCCTCCTGCCTCAGCCTCTGAGAATGCTGGGATTGCAGGCACGTGTTCCCATGCCTGACTCTGACAAAGAATTTTAAAGAAAAGGAAATAATGGAAGGAAATGTGGAAATGTCAACCATTTTATTTAGATAGAAAGAACGTGACATAGAACTCACCGCTTTTCTTGTCCTGTGACCACTCTTTTTCCTAGGCATTTCTGTGTAACACCTCCCATCTTCCCTGGAAAGGCTGCCTGACTTAAAGAAATACTAGTTGCTTTATGCATTGAAGAAAAATATGGTATACTGTAGTCATAGTTAAAAATTACAGCCTTGGGACTCTTCACCGTTGTCTTCACAAAGTCTTAAATTGATATGTATGGACTGGGGATTTAGCTCCGTGGTTAGAGCGCTTGCCTTGCCAGCACAAGGTCCTCAGTTCGATCCCCAGCACCAAAAAAAAAAAAAAAAAAAAAGGATATGTTTTATTTGGATGTACGGAATGGTTTTTAGTTTGTGAATGTACTATCTTGACCAAGGCAGAAGCATTATTCTTCTTACTGTTCTTGTTGAAATAATATGATTTTATTTGTCCTTCTTTTGTTAGCAGGTAACTTTAATATTTATGTTTCAGTTATACGAAGAGTAAAAAAGGAAAATCCTGTTCTTTATCATGAGAAGGTTATAATTAATCAAGAATATGAAGCTTATGTTCCTTAGCCTCTTACATGGCATTCATCATTGTCATGTTCAAGTAGAAAAATGTGATGTGCACTTGTAGACAAAACTAGGAACACGTAGAGCCAATATTTTGTAAAGAGCTCATTTGTAAGATTCTATTTTTTTTTTTCACTTCTTTTTTTTGAGATAAAGTCTCACTGTGTAGCTCAGACAGGCCTTAAACTCAAGGTAGTCCTCCTGCCTCAGCCTCCTGAGTGCTGGGATTACACCATGCCCAGCAAGGTTTGTGTTTTAATGTTATAAACATGTGAATGTTTTATTTCCAGAATAGTTCGGTTGTGAAGAAAATAAATGCAAAAAAATAATAATATTTACAGAATTTCTTTCTTTCAGGTGACAGACTGGGTAGACCCATCATTTGACGATTTTTCAGAAACTACGTCCTTCTCTGCTACTCCAGCCACATCTTTAGTTGTGAATAACTCAGATCACAGAAGGAAAAATGTGCCGTCCACATTAGAAAGCAGCCAAGCCTCAGCGAGAAAAAGAGGAAAACTGTCTTCCTTAGAACAGATTTATGGGTCAGAGAGTTTCAAAGAATATTTGTCTGAAAACGAACCATGGGTGGACAAATATAAACCAGAAACTCAGGTACTATATAGCACACAGATGTGTCTGCACGAGTTAATTTGAGGCGAGTGGGAAGGAGAGAAATGTCCATTTTACATTTTTACTTGTAAGAATCTTTCTCAATGAAGTAGGAAAAAAAAAACAAGTTTCTAGAAATTTTCATGTTTTAAGGCTCAAATTTTATCAATTGGTGTTCAGAATTTGTATCTTTTGTTCTTTGTCTTAGATTTAGTTTAACCCATTGTAGAATTGGTACCTAGTTTTTTTTGTTTTTTGGTTGTTTGCTTTTTGGTGGTTTATTTATTTATTTATTTATTTATTTTTTGCTAATTCCCATCTCTCTTCCCTTTCTGGAATGTATTTCTGAGTTTTAAAATATTTTATAATTACAAACTTCCCTAATGATCATACAGTGATTTCAGCGTAAGATAGAGTAGTTAATGTAAAAATTCAAATGTAATCAAAAGGACCTCTTACAATAGCATATTACTGGCTTGCAGTTTTCTTCATTGAAAATGTTTAAATGTAGTTGGTGCTGATATATCAAAAATCATTCAGTTAAAATGTTTTGTTTTAAGCCTGAAATTTTTATCTTAGCATGAACTTGCTGTGCATAAAAAGAAAATTGAAGAAGTTGAAAACTGGTTAAAAGCTGAAGTCTTGGAAAGACAACCAGAACAGGTAATTAAATAAGAAGTATGTTTTTAAAAATTCACCCTCAGATGTTTCTGTGACTTGCAGTAAGTCAGAGAAATGTTAGTCCGGCTGGCTGCAGTAGCAGCCCCACCCCTGCCCCGAGATTGAGGCCGTGAGCTTTCCCGGGTTTGCATTTCTTTTTCCTTGTTAATACCCTGTTGTGAGCAGTAAGGCACAGTGGGCCAGGTGGGCTGCTGTACTTTAGCACATTAGTTTCTCTCACACTGAAGCAAGCAGGCAAATTACACGTCGGTTTTTCTACTAAATATAGCCTAATACAGTCATTCTTTTTAGACTGGTGTTTTTTGTTTCACTTCCTAAATCTGCAGTTATCTTCAGCAGCCCCCATAAAGTATTCTCTCCTTCTCTTAATGTCTTTTTTAATTTTTTAAACTCTTCAATCTCCTTCAGACATAAAAGGAGATAGACATATTCATCTATTTGGTTTTTTTTTGTTTTTTTGTTTTTTTGGGGGGTTTTTTTGGGTTTTTTTTTTTTGGTGCTGGGGATTGAACTCAGGGCCTTGTGTTTGTGAGGCAAGCACTCTAATCACTGAGCTAAATCCCCAGCCCCTGTTCATCTATTTGTAATATGCCCACCCTAAGTATTTCTACCTTAAATATTTTACAATAAATTATAACTATTGGGACATTTCACCTTTAGATACTTTGATACGCCTCTTTTGGAAGGAAATACATATAATATGTATGTGTAAAATATGTAAATATATAATCTTCTGGCAAAATTAACCAATGCCCTAATTTTATCTATGATCATTTCATAGATTTCCTTTTTTTTTTTTGGTTTTTTGAGGCAGGGTCTCACCACTATGAAGTTCAAGCTGATCTAGAACTTACTTTGTAGCCCAGGCTGGCTTGGAACTTGTGGCAATCCTCCTGCCTCAGCCTCCCTTGTGCTGGGATTTATAGGCATGTGCCACCATCCCTGGCTTCATATATTTCATATTCACATTTCTCCAGCTATCCCCAAAATGTCTTTTTTCTTTTTCTTTTTTTGAAATGATCTTCCTGTGGTACCCAGGCTGTCCTCAAAGTCTTGGGCTCAACAGATCCTCCTGCTTCAGCTTCTGAGTAGCTGGGACTATAGGCATTTGATCACTGTGCCTACTGTTTAACCTTGAATTTTGGTTGGGTTTTTTTTTTTTGGTGCTGGGGATCAAACGTGGGGCCTTCTGCTTGCTAGGCAAGCGCTCTGCCACTTGAGCTAAATTCCCAACCCCTAACCTTGCATTTTGAATCAAGGGATTTATTATACCCAGCTGAACATTTTTTCAGGACTTCTTTAGAGGTCATGGTACATATTTTATATTTTGTCATATCAAAAGGCATGGCTGGTTATTCTGCTGTATTTTTATGTTGGCTGGCTGCTTGAGTAAGGACGTGGTAGTTAAACGTCTGCATCTTGCACCTGGCACAGAATCAATGGGAGGAGGGTTTGTCGCACATCAATAGTCAGTTCCTCAGCAGTCTTTAATTTAAATGTTTTGGCATCCATCTTCAACCCTTGCCTGAATCATTTGTTTAATTAGGATTATTTAATTAGCCATCTTCCTATAAAAGCTTGCTATCAGTTAGGACTACTTAATTGCTGTGAAATACAGTCCTAACTGGAAATACAGCCCGGCATGGTGGCACATGCCTGTAAATCCCAGCATTTGGAACCTGGCGCAGGAGGATCACCAGGAGTTCAAGGGCAGCCTGGACTACACAGCAAGATCCTCTCTCAAAAGATTTTTTTAAAAAGTTAGGAATTGGAAAGACAAGTTTGCCTTTTTTTGTTGTGGTTTTTTTTTTTTTTTTTTTGGTGGTGATATGGGGGTTTGAACCCAGGGCCTCATGCGTGCTAGGCAAATGCTCTACTGTTGAACTACATCCTCCCCTGTTTTTATTTTATTTTTGAGACAAAGTCTCCCTAAATTGCCCAGACTGGCCTCGAATTTACAGTACTCCTGCTTAGCTTTCTGGTATTAGTATCTGGTATTATAGGCATGTGCTACCATACCCAGCTAAATTTTTTTAGTACACTTTACTTTTTTTAGAGCAATTTGAGAAGAAGATTCCAAGGTTTTCCATATGCCCCATTTCCCGAAATGCGTGAGGCCTCTAACATTATCATCCCCCACCAAAGTCGGGCATTTGTTTATACTGATGAGCCTACATTGACTTGTTACTAACAGGCAAACTCCAGGGTTTCTCTTTAACTTTCATCTTTACAGTGAAGGAATTAATGTTTTGGTTGCTTCTATGGGACCAGATCCTTTTCTCCTTTCTGTCTGGCCTGTGGATCTAACTCTTTAAGATTAAGATACTGTATTCAGGATGGATCTTCAGTGGCTGACTTGCTGTTTCTTTGACATCTTTCTCCTCCAAGCACGGATTCTTGGGCAGTTTCTCTGATGTACCTCTTGTACCAAAGGCTTTTCTCATTGATTTGTTTTTTGGTCAGCTTCAGCCTAATAGTTCATATTTTTTGTTGTCCACTGTGTTTTTTCACTTAGTAGCACTTTAATACATATCATCATGTCTCAAACCTACCTAGGTGTCGCAGTTATTCTACCAATTGGAAACTTAGATGTGTATGTACATACATAGGTATTAGAGGAAGGATTTTTCTAGAATTTTAAAAGCACCCCCCCACACACACCAGGAGTTGGACTTTAGCCAATCATATACTTTTTATTTTATAAATAAAAGTTTCAATTGTGTTAGTAATTGTAAGACATTTTCCTTGAAAACCAAGTTTCTAGGTAATTTCTAGGTTTATCAGTGCTCAAAGGAAACTTACTTTAAAGTGTTATTATAAATACTCCAAATATTTGCTTATTTTACTCTTTCAGGAGGTCTTTCCTTCCAAAAAGTACAGTAAATTCTCTAATGGTAGACAATGGAGCAGTTAACAAAAGCAGTTAACTAGTTCTCTTACTGGAAGCAAAATTTGTGTTGTGTGACTCCACCAACTATGTGAGAAAAAAGACGTTAACTGTATTACATAAGAAAAAATATGTAGCTGGGTGTGATGGTGCACACCTATAATCCCAGCATTTGGGAGTCTGAGGCAGGAGGATCACTGCAAGTTTGAGGCCAACCTGGACTACACAGTGAGTTCAAGGCCAGCCTGAACCACATTAACATGTTAGCAAGACCCTGTCTCAAAAAAAAAAAACAAAAAACACCAGTGCATGGGGCTTTCTCTTTTTAAATAAGTGGTCTGGTTGAAAGTATAGTCAGTTCTCATTATTCGAGGTGTTATATGCCAAAAAGTTGCTGAAGCAAACACAGTTCTGAACCATTGGATTAGTTTTCTGCAGATTCCACTTTCTGTCAGCCTGTCAGTTTCATATGTGTATATTTAATATATATTATTGATTGATCAGCACTGAATGCATGGTGAGCAGCCCTATACTCATTTTGTTCTGTTTTTTTGGTTTTTTTGAGACAAGGTCTCCCTGCATAGTTCAGGCTGTAAGGCCAGCTTGGGCTACATAGTGAGTTCAAGGCCAGCCTCAACTACATAATGAGACTCTGCCTCAAAAAAACCTAAAAAAAAAAAAAAAAAAGATTGAATTTTATGACAAAAGGTAATCTCTAAAAGTCTTTGTTTTAGACTTTACTTCCTTGATTTAGACAAGTTTTAATTATTTTAACTTGGCTTCTAAATGGTCTTTGGGAATTAGAAGAGGGGTTTATTATTCAGGAAATAAAATTCTCTTGTTTTACCTAACGTTTGTTTAATTGTGAAATTTAGTCTGCTTGTACTAGACTTCCAATAAATATTTGGAGAAGGAACAATTTGGAAAGTTCACAAATAATATTCTAGCATTCTAGTGATTTGTTCGTTTGTTTGTTTTCTCTTTGTGGTGCCAGGGATCAAACCCAGGACTTTGCACATGCCAGGCAAGTGCTCTACCAGTAAACTATACCTCAGCGCTTGTGATTTTGGTTTTTAATTAATGTTTGTATTTGGTTTTAGGGTGGATCTATTTTATTAATAACAGGTCCTCCTGGATGTGGAAAGACTACTACTATAAAAATACTATCAAAGGAACATGGTATAGAAGTACAAGAGTGGATTAATCCAGTTTTACCTGACTTCCAAAAAGATGATTTCAAGGAGATATTTAATTTTGGTAAGGTTTGCTGTGAAGACACTGGAAATAGCAAGAGAAACTTGTGCCTAATGGAGGGTTTAGATGAAGCTGGATGAGTACATTTTTCTCCCATACTGGCCAGTTTCAGGGAACAGTGATTTCAGAAGGATGGAGAGCTGCCTGGAGTGGAAAAGAACAGGGTTCTTTCAGAATTAAGTCATAACTCTTGTTAGATAACAAATATGTATGTTCCATTATTTATGGAGGTTATGCAGTATGAAATCTTCTTTAAATGTGAATCAGTCCTTAAAGTGTGATAAAGGAGGGCTGGGGATTTAGCTCAGTGGTTAAAGTGCTTGCCTTGCAAGCACAAGGGCTCGAGTTCGATCCCCAGCATCCAAAAAAAAAAAAGTGATAAAGGAGATAGGTGTGGTGGTGCATGGCTGTAATTCCAGCACTTGGGAGGCTGAGGCAGGAGGATCTCTTTGAGTTTGAGCCAGGATGTAATGGCCAAATAGTGAGACCCTATCTCAAAAAAAAAAGTGTTAAAAGAACTTGGTTCCCAGTAAAATAGTGTAGCTCAATAATACCTGTTAGAGTCACGTCAGAACAAAAATAAAACCAAGATGACTGACTGCCTTTGAAATTTGGAAGGACACCTGAAGACGAACATCAAAAAATAATCATAGGGGCTGGGGATTTAGCTCAGTGGTTAGAGTGCTCGCCTTGCAAGCACAAGGCCCTGAGTTCAAACCCCAGCACCAAAAAAAAAAAAAAATCATAGTAACTTTGTTTTGTTTTGTTTTTGAGTTTTTGTTCTTTGAGATCAGGTCTTACTGTGTAGGCTGGCCTTGAACTCAAAATCCTCCTGCCTCAGCCTCCTTTGTACTGGGAGAACAAGTATATGCCACCACTCCCAGTTCTAGCACTATAATTCTTGTATTCCCTATTTTTTCTTATGCTGTAGGTAGCTAAATTAGGAGTAGCCTAAACCTAATTATAACGGGAAGGAATTGTGTAGAAAGTCAGTTTTGTTTTAGTATGGAACGTGCATTAGAAACCTCTCCCCTAAAAAAAAAGAAAGAAACCTCTCCCATATGCTGTGTATATACTTTGTCTTTGGCGTGCACACCCTTATGCTGCTAGTGTCCCATGTCCTCTGATTTTGACTGCTTTCTAAATGGGGACCTTATTCTTGCAGTTTTAAGCCTTTTGTCTTCTACCGGGAACATATCTTCAGAGAACTTAATCCCCAGTTGACTGTCGTACTACTTTATTGTTAAAGTTTTACTTACTAATTGTGTCAATGTTCTCCGAAGTCTGTTAACTCCATATTAGATTCATTGGTACAGGAAAATTCCCATTGTTTATATCGACTCTTGTCTTTTGAAATGAACATAGAGTTTTTTTGAGGGGGGTTGGTTTGGGGGGTTTTTTAATTGTTGTTTTGAGACTTAGGCAGTTCAGACTGGCTTTGAACTCAATATGTAGATCAGCTGGCCTTGAACTCGTGGCAATGCTCCTGCCTCAGCCACCCAAGTACTGGGGTTACAGGTATGCCACCACTGTGCCTGACTGAATTTTAAATTTGAACAATTTCCCAACAGTAGAGACTGTTTATTATAAAATGCAGTTAAGTGTGGCATCATGTACATACAAATGATTTTTGTATAAATGTACATATATATAATATTAATGTGTCTATATAGTTTGTTGAAAATAAAAGTGGTAAATGTGTTTCATTTCAGAATCAAGTTTCCATACATTTCCATATCAGTCTCAGATAGTAGTGTTCAAAGAATTTCTACTGAGAGCAACAAAGTATAACAAACTACAAATGCTCGGAGATGATCTGAGAACTGACAAGAAGATAATTCTGGTCGAAGTAAGAACTTCTTATAAAACTGTGCCTTTGCTATCGAGTGAAGGGTTGTGCGACACATCTTATGTGTTAACATTAACTATCTGCATGGGTGGGTGGCTTGTGATAGTAGAAACCTGAAGTCTTTCAGTAAACTTAGAACAAAGTTTGAAGGTTAACAAAGTTTAAAATGTAATGGCTTAAGCATAGAAGAGCAAAGGGAATATTTGAAAAATTGCTTCTCAATTAAAATACTGCAACTGGTAAAGTGAGCCTAAAAAATTTGATCCAAAACTTGCGGTTTCCATGTATATGTGCTACTATTTAAACTATCAGCTATTTCATACTTAACTTTTCTGAATATTACAGTTAAAATGTTTCCTGTCTGACCAAGATGTATCATGTACAGGTACAAAATAACCATGTTGATTATGATCATTATGTATACAATCTGCCAATACATGTTCTTGGTAAAAATAATAAAAAAATTTAAAAAAAAAGTTTCGTGTCTTGCTAGAGATAAATCTGAAAATAAATATGCAAAGAAAAACAACTAATATATATCTTGTATTTTTTAATAGGATTTACCTAACCAGTTTTACCGAGATTCTCATACTTTACATGAAGTTTTAAGGTGGGTATCAGTGAAGCACAGTATCCTAAAACTCCACATTAGGGTTTGGGATGCTCCCCAAGTGGCTGCAATACTTAGCCTGGCACGAATCATTGGTTGGATAAGTAAAGCTCCACATGAAATGTCAAGGAGTGTGTGTTTGAACTTTGCTGTATTTTCTTGTTTTAGGAAGTATGTGCAAATTGGCCGGTGTCCTCTTATATTTATAATCTCTGACAGTGTCAATGGAGACAATAACCACAGGTTACTATTTCCCAAAGAAATTCAAGAAGAGTGTTCTATCTCAAACATTAGGTAAGAAATGTCTGTTTATAATGTTCATATACATGTTAATACTTTTAAATTAATTGTTTAACTACCATTTCTATAAAACTTACAGTTTCAACCCTGTGGCACCAACAATTATGATGAAATTTCTTAATCGAATAGTGACTATGGAAGCTAATAAGGTAAGTCTATTAATTTCTATTAATTTGAATTTTACATTGTAGTTATAGAAACCCAACTGATACAGTATGTAAACTGGAGAAGTTGGAGACATATTATTTTGGTTTTTAGAGTTAAAAATGTCTTTAAATTCATAAGCCATGACATTTTATCAAATAGAGGAAATACTTATTAAAAATATTTAGCCTCGGGCTGGGGATTTAGCTCAGTTGTTAGAGCGCTTGCCTTCTAAGCACAAGTCCCCGAGTTCGATCCCCAGTACCAAAAAAACAAACAAAAATATTTACCCTCTTTCTACTATTAGACTGAACTTTCACATTGAGGTAAATTTTCTCTTTGGTTGGCTTACTATTCTAAATTATACCTGTCATCAAGAAAATATTTTCTATAATGTATGAATGAGTATATTACACCCATTCTAGAGGTAAAAAAAAAAAATTGAGCTTTTTGGAAGGAATAACTTTTATAATATACCATATTAAGAATCAGCTGCAGTTCAGGGTTTGTTTTAACTTTGATTTACTGTACTTAAATAACTAATTATGAATAACAACAAATACACAAATATATACACACACATATATTTAAACCTGTACATGCTAGATGAAAGGACATACAGATGCTAAGTGTGATTAGTTCTGGATAGATTTACTTTTGAGTGGGGGTGGGTACTAGGGGTTGAACTCAGGGCCTTGCACTTCCTAAGCAAGTGCTCTACCACTGAGGTAAATCCCCAACCCAGATTTGTTTTTGTCTTTTAAAAGTTTACATGCTCTACTATAAGTGTGATAATTGCATGTTATAGTTTTAAGTATTTATTTTTTCAAGGTTAAGGAGTAACCAAGAACAGTAATCAGTGTACTATTTTGTCACATTTAACTCAAAACTTGTTTTAAAAGCCATGCATCTATATTCCCAGTACTCTGGGAGGCTGAGGCAGGAGTATTGAAAGTTCAAGCCCAACCTGGGAAATTTGGCAACTTAACAAGACTGTGTCTCAAAAAATAAAAGGACTGGGGCTGGGGATTTAGCTCAGTGGTTAGACTGCTTGCCTCATAAGCACAAGGCCCTGGGTTCAATCACCGACACCAAAAGAAAAAATAAAATAAAAATTAAAAATAAAAAAATGATAAAAGGGCTTGGGGATTTAGCTCAGAGGTAGAGCACTTGCCTAGCAAGCACAAGGCCCTGAGTTCAATCCCCAGTGCCCCCCACAAATAAATAAATAAATAAAAAATAAAAAAGGGCCGGGGATGTAGTTCAGTGTAAAAGCCCTGGGTTTAAACCCCAGTACCCACCCTCAAGGGGGAAAAAACCAATTTCTCTTTTAATACTAGGTCATTAATTGCAAATGGCATTTACTTTTCAAAGTTTCATTATATGGGTCTGTGGGTGTAGCTCAGTGATAGAGCACTGGCATAACACACATGAGGATCTGAGCAATCCCAGCATCTTCCCACTCAAAAAAAAGATTGGATGTAGCTGGGTGTAGTGACACATACCTGTAACCTCAGGTACTTGCGAGTCTGAGGCAAGAGGATTGCAAGTTCAACACCAGGTTAGGAAACTTAGCATGACCCTATCTCAGAATAAAAAGGGTTAGGGATGTCACTCAGTGGTAGAGCACTCTGAGTTTAATCCCTAGCACCAAAAAACAGGAAAAAGAAAAAAAGATCAGATTTTAGGATATTACCTTGGGTCTCAAAGAATGACAATGATAGTACAGCATATTTCACAGATCTAGAGAGAGCAGTCCTAGAATCTATATGGAAATAGTAGAAGCCTCAAATAGCAAAAGCGATACTGGGCAATAAGACCAAAGCAGGTAGCATAGCAATCCCAGACTTCAAGCTATACTACAAAGCAATAGTATTAAAAACGGCATGATACTGGAACAAAGGTAGACACATAGACCAATGGAATAGAATTGAGGACACAGAAACTTCTCCAGACATACTCAAATACATGATCTTTGACAAGGGGTCCAAAAACATACATTGGAGGAAAGATAGCCTATTTAACAAGTGGTATTGGGAAAATTGGTTGTCAGTTTGTAGAAGAATGAAACTGGACCCGTATGTCTCACCATATCCTAAATTAAAATCAAAGTGGATGAAAGATCTCAACATTAAGAAAGAAACATTAAACCTTCTGGAAGACAAAATAGATAAAACACTTGAAGACCCAGAAGTAGGAAAGGACTTCCTGAACAGAACCTCAACTGCATAGGAAATAACAAGAATCAACAAATGGGACCACATTAGGCTAAAGAGTTTCTGTACAGCAAAAGAGTCAATTAGTAGGGCGAAGAAAAAACCCACAGAATGGGAAAAAATCTTTGCTAGCTACTCCTCAGATAGAAGACTAATATCTTGGGCCGGGGATTTAGCTCAGTGGTTAGAGTGCTTGCCTCGCAAGCATGCGGCCCTGAGTTCGATTCCCGGTACCAAAAAAAAAAAGAAGACTAATATCTAGAATATGCGAAGAACTCAAAAAAATTAAACTACCTAAAATCAGTGACCCACTGAAGAAATGGGCCAGAGAAATGAACAGATACTTCACAGTGGAAGAAATACAAATGGCCAGCAAACATATGGAAAAATGTTCAACATCTATGGCTATTAGAGAAATGTAAATTAAAACAAGTCTAAGATTCCACCTTAGCCCAGAAAGAATGGCACTCATTAGGAAGTCAAACAATAACAAATGCTGCTGCGGCTGTGGTGAAAAGGGAACCCTCCTACGCTGATGGTGGAAATGCAAACTAGTACAACCATTACGGAAATCAGTATGGAGATTTCTCAAAAGCCTGAAAGTAGAAATCCCACATGACCCAGCCAGTCCCCTACTAGGTATCTTCCCTGAAGAGATAAGGACATCATACTACAGAGATACTTGCACAACAATGTTTATAACAGCACGATTTGTAATAGCTAAATTCTGGAAGCAACCTGTATACCCATCAATAGATAACTGGATAAACAAATTGTGATATCTATACATAATGGAATACTCAGCTATAAAGAATGACAAACTAGAGTAATTTGTAGGAAAATGGATGGACCTGGAAATACAATGTTGAGTGAAATAAACCAGAATCACAAGCTTTAATGCCATATAGCATCTCTTATTTGAGTGAGGCAAAATACAAACAAAAGAAAAGGTTAAACAATGAATACAAAAAGGCAAAGTGTTAGATATAAACTAATAGGCACAGGGTTCAAGGGAACAAGAAGAGAGCAAAGGGGGAGGGGAATGGGAATCCAGAGGAATAATGATATCTTAAAAATAAGAACCTAATAACCCAAATTTAAAACAGTGACATGTACACTAGGTACTATAGTAACTTTATGTCATTGTTACTTAATGCTGCATTTATGTTGTTTACGTTGCTCACTGTCATAAGTAAAAGGCACAATGTATTGTGGTCTGTAAGTTTGTATAATGGTGTGTAAGTTAGTGTAATTTTGCATAAATTTTGATAAAAATCTATTAAAAAGAATGATATTGGTCGTATTGGGAAGTCTTAAAGAGGAGGTTTGAAATTTTAAGTAAATTAATTATGTAAGAAAGTACTGAAATTTTTTAAGTTTATAAAGATATCATTTTGCTTTTGTTGTAAAAAGGATCTTTAGGGGTTGGGAATTAGCTCAGTGGTAGAGCACTTGCCTAGCAAGCATAAGGCTCTGAGTTTGATCACCAGCACACACACCCAGCCCCACCAAAATCTTTAGACTTTGCCAATATTGAGTATGTAGAGTATGAAGGTTCTGATCATACATTTCAGCACATTTGGATGTTCATAATCAACATTAATGCTGTGTTCTTCACCCTCCAAGGATTGTGATTTCAAATTACATTTCCACTTTGGCAAATAATCTATCTCTAGAATTGTTAAAAAAAAAAAAAAAACAAAAAAAAAACCCTGTGAAAACTTTTTTTTTTTTTTTTTTTTGGTTTCAGGGAAAACAATTTTTTTTTTTTTTTTTTGGTGTCAGGGATCGAACTCAGGGTCTTGCACTTCCTAGGCAAGCACTCTAACCGTTGAGCTAAATCTCCAGCCCCTGAAAACAATTTCTTATTAAGGATTTTGTTTCCAGTGCTAGGGAGGGGTTAAACCCAGGGCCTCATGCATGCTAGAGCATACACCCTACCACTGAGCTAGCCCTCAAAACAAAATTTTAATTGAATGGTTTCATAATAAAAGTGAAGTTAATCTGATGCCAAGCATGGTGGTGCATGCCTAAAATCCTAGTATTTGGGAGACTGAACCAGGAGGATCGCAAGTTCAAGCCCAGCCTGGGCAACTTATTGACTTAGTGAGAACATCTCACAATAAAATAAAGAAGGACTATGAATGTAGCCCAGTGTGAAAGCCTTGGGTTCAGTTCTCATAGAAGAGGAGAAAAAAGTAGTAAGAATATTCCCTGGTCAAAGTAAAAAAAATATACTCCTGGAATTTTACCTTTAATTACACAGTCATCAACACATGCCATTCATAGGCAGGTTGGTGTTCAACATAGAGGCTTTTTAACATTCAAAGTTAAAAGAATCTACTTTACCTCCATTAAGTTTAGAAAATGGGTTTGTCATTTTTGTTTTGTATTTTTTTATGAACAGTTCTTTTTTTTTAATTTTCTCTTTTCAGAAAGCAGGAAAAATTATTGTCCCTGATAAAACTTCTCTAGAGTTACTCTGTCAAGGATGTTCTGGTGATATCAGAAGTGCAATAAACAGCCTCCAGTTTTCTTCTTCAAAAGGTAATGTACAAGCAGCATTCATTGAATTATATAGATGACTGACTTCCCTTCATTATTCATGAAATGAAATCAAACTTTGTGGGGGGGGGTACTTGAGATCAAGCCCAGGGCCTTGTGTTTGCTAAGCAAGTGTCCTACCCCTAAGCTACACTCCTAGCCCCAGATAAACATTTTAACTTATAATTGACTGCCCCCATCCCTGTCCATGGTCATCTGTGCTCTGGAAATATCAATGGAACATTCCAGAAATAAATAATTTGTTAGTTTTAAATTCTGTATCATTAAGTAGTGTGTTAAGATCTTTCACCGGTCGGCCCAGGAAATGAATCATTCCTAACCCAGCATTGTATGCACTGTATACTCTGTCTTCCCTGGAGGCCCCGTCTTGGTTATCAGACCCCCTGCCGTGGGATCCCAGGGTTTATGTTCAAGTAACTGTTATTTTACTTGATAATAACTCCGAAGTGCAGGAATAGTGTTGCTGGCAGTTTGGGTATGCCAAAGAGAAACTGTGAAGAGCTTCCTTTTAGTGAAAAAGGAAAGTTCTTTAATGAGGAAAGAAAAAAGTCATAGGCTGAGGTTGCTAAGATCTGTGGTAAGAATGAATATACTACCAGTGAAATTATGAAGAAGGAAAAAAAATTCATGCTGGTTTTGCTACCACACCTTGAACTACAAAAGTTACATATGGCCGCAGTTCGTGATAAGTGCTTAGTTAAGATGGCAAAGGTCTGAGATCTGTGGATGTATATGTATGTAAAATACATGTTTTAATTTTATATATGTTGGGGGGTGATTTTCTCTGCACTTTCAGGCCTTCCTATCCACTGAGGGTCTTAGAATGTACCTCTAGTGCATGGCGGGGGGAATTACTGTCAAGGGGGGACTACTGTATACAGGTGTATACTTTTTTTTTTTTTTTTTGGTGGTGCCGGGGATTGAACTCAGGCCCTTGTGCTTGCAAGGCAAGCACTCTAATCACTGAGCTAAATCCCCAGCCCCCAGGTGTATACTTTTTTACTGGGACACTGGCTTAAAAATCATATCTGTGTGCATGAATATACCCACCTCTATGAATAGGTCATAATTTAA